>OMLP01024736.1:0-19471 GCA_900302685.1 Spondyliosoma cantharus | reverse complement strand
ACAAAAACAGACAAACTTAGAGAGTGAGTGTGTGTGTGTGTGTGTGTGTGTGTGTGTGTGTGTGTGTGTGTGTGTGTGTGTGTGTGTGTGTGTGTGTGTGTGTTTCTGGTGCAAGTGTGCATGTGTCTCCTGTTGCAATGCAGTGCTCTGAGAACAGAAATGTCAGTTATTCAGCTGGTTTGGTCAGTCGGTGAGGTGGAGAGGCAGTTCGGCCTTCCAGGGCAGCTTGGAGGGCTTTAAATCTCAGAACATTGTAGAACACTGACTGCAAATGCAGACCATTACTGTTAATATAAATTAGAATCAGAATATGATGTGTGTGTATATATAGTTATATAGGTAATAATGTAATAACAAAGGAAAAGTTGTTTTCTTGATGATTTTTACATCGCTATTTTTCAGCAGGGATGAGACTGTAACCTATATAGAGTATCTCAGTTATACCCATTTTATCTTATCATACTCCATCACAAATCGTCAACAAGCTTTATAACATACATGTGTTTGTAAGTCATTCAGTGAGAGCATGTCATATTTTAGCCAAGTCATGTAGAAATACACGGTATTTCTTATGAAATTATAACTCCTTAAATGCACAATATGTCATTTCTGCCACTCAATCAAAACAAAACAAAAAAAACAAATGCAGCGTGGGATCGTGGGAGTTGTTGTCTTTATTGTTAAAACAAACAAAACACCCTTGCTGAAAATAAAAATTGAAATGAAATGAAAAGTCGTCGGATGTGACTCAGGCAGAGATGTCTCCAGACAGGGCTAACGTTTCAAAGTTGACATTACGTTTAGTCACCTTCGTGATCCTCCTTCCTCTCCAACCCTCCCCTGGAAGCTAGAGCCACAGGCGACCACGTGAAGCACTGCATTCAACCAGGTTGGGGTTTCTGATACCCCAAATAGAAGCAATGCATTATTTCTGGACTTTTGTATGAAACACGTTTCTGAGTTCAAAACCATGGTTCTATGTAATGCTCATAAAATGAGGTATCAAGGTGAAGACAATGTTAAGTCTGTATTTGAGTTGCCTAAGACAAAAACAGGTTAGAGTAAACATTAAATGACTATTCAATGTGAGGTGCGTAATGGAAAACGCCTTCCATTGCACCTGACGCCCAAACGTCACCTGTGATGGAGCGTTTCTCGTGCCTCTCCGTCCTCTTCAACTCCGTCATCTCAGCAATGGGCCATTTTCCTTTAGCAAGACGTCTTTTTGGCACATAGCTTCAAATCAAACCATGTCTTCCTTTACTTCTGTCACTCCACAGACACAGTTTTGACAGCTGGAAATAGACGGCACTTACGACAAGTTTGCGCAGTTCAGAGGGTTTGCTGAGTCTGACTTGGAATACTTGTACATGGAAAAAAAGAACGTAATCTTGTTCCTGCCTGAGCCCCACTGTATATAATGTATGTTTTGACCAGGTTCATTTTTCCATAAGATTGTAATGTCATCTTATTCATGTCTATTTTTTCAGAGGCACAGTCACGCTCACGGCTTCATCGGGTCAGTGTTATTTGGAGAACAGCAGTCACGGTAAAGGCACACACAGCTGATCACACCATGACTTCCGTGGCCAGGTATTTTTAAGACGATGCAACTGTCACCGCTCGCTTCCTGCAGTCCCCTAATGCCTTGGGCTTGTGTTATTATGATCATATCTCTTTGAAAATGTTTGTTTCGTTCATACAGAAAAATTAGAAGTTTTGCACAAGGGCAGCATTGATATAACTGTCTCAGCGGCAGGAAAAAGTCAGAGTTAGCAGTATATTAACACAGCAAATAATGTAATCTAGGGGTGTATGGTATAGTGGTTTTCTCACTGGTGTGAAATTCAGCCACAACATGGACACTGTCATCACTGTCCAAAGTCCTTTAGTGTTTAATAATGTGCTTTACTGTAGCTGCGATAACATGCAGCTAAAGGGCTAAACACGCACTCACAGCACTGGAGTTACATCCAGTGACTACCGTTTCCCTCGCCGGTGCAAACTTCTGTCATACAAACATGTGGAAGGTTCACAAGGGACCCCAGTATCTCTGAACCATCACAACTGTCTTCATCTACTCTAACCGTCTGAGGAAGTGCAGACCCAGTGGATTAACTTAATTTGTGATGGAAATGTCCCCAAAACAACTGGAAAAGTCTTACAGCTGTGTTTTTGCTAACAATTCTACATCGGACAGCTTTCTCAGCAACATAAAAAAGCAGGAGGCGCTTTAAGACTCAAGCTCAAGGATGGATTGTTACTGATTTCAACCTTCGAAGCTCCAAGTTTTGCCATTGGTGTCAGATTACTGTGTGTTTTGCTTAACTATTTAACTGTTGAATTTAGAATTAGGACGTCCCACGGCTGGGTTAGATTTGGGTTACTGTTTGGTTACATCGTCGTGGAACTTAATTCAGCAACACAAGTTCAGCTGTCATTAAACAGAAGCTCCTTCTTGGATTATTCACAAATAAATGCTTTAGAGATGCCTAAGGCTTGTCTAATTACATTCACTAATTATCATTATCAACCAGGCTACTCCTCCAAAATATACCTATACCTCATTCTTTTTTGTTTTCTCACTTCAGGCACAGCAATGCAATCTCTATCTGCTATCTCTTTGCTCAATTAATTCGCTTCGATGGACGCTGCACAGAAGATGTGTTCTATTTTATTGATGACACGTGTCAACTGCTCTATATGTTTAAGGCTGAGGCTCATTTTCACCACTTGACATACTGTTGGCTCGTTTAATGTTCAGCAATGCCTCATATTCTATAGCATCATCATATGTTTGTGGCATGGCTGTCCTGTGAGAACCATATGTCTGCAGAAAATTGGAAAAACAGCCTGTTTTCAGTTTTGCGATGATGCATTTTTTTTTTTTTATTTAGCCTATGAAAGAAACACTTTGTTTGTGCGAAACATTCATAATCAACAAATCTGGAGATTCAGGGCTTTCTTGGACAGGAAAATGATGAAAAATTGTAACCTGATAAGTAACTAGTAACTAAAGCTGTCAAACAAATGTAGTGGGGTCAAAAGTTAAACATTTGCCTCTGAGATGTGTTATAGTTGAGGAGTAGCATAAAATGAAAATATTCAAATAAAGCAAGTCAATCTAATTAGCTACATTCCCAACACCACATGTATCTCTCCCAGACAGTTGTTTTATTAATTGTACATTATCAGGCCCGGTGCCACCGCTCTTTATTTAAGTCATTGCCTTTACATCCAAAGGTTTCCTGAGGGTGAACTTATGTACATGTGGTACAATGTTATATGACAATATCAGCTGATTTAGGTACATTTACCGAAGTCGCCTTAGTCATTGTCAAAATAGGTTTTCCCTCTGAGAGATTTGGCAAGAGCTGCTACTGTTCCCACCATCGTATTTCACTGTCAGTGTGAATCACTCTTTCTCCTGATTGTCTCATTACATACTGTTCAGTTCGTGCCATAAATCTCAAGCTTGAATTCATCAGTAAAAAGGACTTTGACTATTATGAAATGCCGATATTTCTTAGCCCACCTCGAGCGTTTGGCCTTGTTTCCCCTCCTGAGAAGTGGTTTAGAAACTGCTACTCATCCTCTGAGACCCTGACACCCTCAAGACAGCCTTCTTTTCACATATCTTTTGATGATTGGAGTCATGTTCTTTATTTGGCAAATTTTGTATCAGTGATGAAGTCGTTTTTCTAACTCTCAGGCACCTAAGCCTGATGTATTGATCTTCTGATGGTGTGGTCACGCTTGGTTTACACTTGATCCAGTTTCTACAAAGTGTTTCGGAGTTCAATGGACCCGCCCGGCCATGATTTGATGCAGAGAAAGCCCCATCTTGGCTTAGAATAACAATTTGTCAGATGACACTTTTATTTACTTTCTGAATCCTCAAACTATAATTATTTACAAGTTTACGTGAGAACATTTTTTTTTTTCAATGTGGCCTTAGACTTTTGGACCCCAGTCTTTGATGAATATTAGCCAACATTAGCTGTGACCTTTCAAGGTTGTCTTACTCTGTGTTCAATTGGAACCACACCTCTTTGCCTTTCATCATACAGTGTTAGTGACGAACCTGCACATATACTCCTGTTGCGATGACAGAAATGATGTTGAACCAAATCCAACTCGAATCTCACCTCTTTGTACATTAGCAATCATTTTAGAACATTCAGACATAACGCTTCAATTGAGGGTGCTCTGGAAATTGAAATGTCCAGTGCTTGCTGTCCAGTTGATCTACCCCTCTCCCCTTAGACTAGATCAATATGATTATCGTCATATGAGGCTATACATCTTCTTAAAGTTTGGATATGGTTATATCGTGATATGACCCAAGCGTTGTCTTTTCCTGGTTTTAAAAGCGATGTGATGTAATCTTACCACACTGTTCTTTTTGTTCTAATACTTAACTTTACCCACTTAGTCATTATATCCACAATACAGATGAATACTTATCATAAATCTCATTGCATAAATATTTTGTACAAGTTCAGGTTGTCATTCCTCCAATATTGTTGCAATGTGGATATCAAGGCATTTGCTCAAAAATATTGTGGCCTAGCTAGTTTGCAATGCCCATCCCTACTAAGGCCTTTAGAGTGCACAAAACTCAAAATACAGAACAGACAGAATACTGGTCCATTTTCGGGATGTTTTCATCAATTATTGACGGAGTAACTGTCTAAGGTGTTTGTGATTCGACTCAGTTTTCGCAGCTGCTGGCTCGAGTATAAAGACGTTTCATGCTGTGAGTTTGATGCCTGACGAAGGCCGAAAGGATACATTTTCAGGAAACTTAGTGCTGACAAAGTGTAGGAATCCATTGCTTTCATTTGCCCATGTTCTGAACTGTCTGCCTCCACCCCAACACAATAGAGACAGACAGATTTTTCTTTGTGCTGCTCAAAAGCATCAGCCGATCCTCCACAGACCTTACCGCGAGTTGTCTTTATTTTTGATATTAGTGCAGTGCCTGTTCAAAATGTACCGTTTTGGCACAGACTATCTGGTGTAGACCTTGAGACTAATGTTAGTCTGCACACTACCGGTGCAACAAACTTTAAATCTCACCTCCACCTTTGGTTTAGCACTTTCTTCCAATCACGCCCACATTAGATTACACAACTAATCCGCCCATGTGTCAAAGATATGGTAGCCTTAACACCCTTGACTCTTAATTAACCCTTTAAAGCTGACTGTAACTTCCTGCGATGAGTGCATTAAAGCAAAGGAGGCTGCTGTTGTAGGTTGAGCGCAACGAGGTGATCAACATTTCACAACAGCAGCGGGATTCTCCAAAGAGAGTCTGTTTACGTCCTTGCCAACTATCGGGGCCGATATTCCGCATAAAAATATAAGTAGATCCCTAACTGATGTTATTATTTCAGTCGTATATTCTAAAGACACAGCATAACAATGACCAGTAATGAAGGCTGTGACAGTGGACATTATATCTGGAAACAACAACCCTGCTGCCTTTTTATTCTAATCAAAATCTGATTGCACCTGGTGTATCAATGCCCTTATTAATCAAGGTCGCTCAGAACTAGTTGTTCAATCCCACTAACAACCAACATTTACAGCGTTCTGCGATGAGCAGAAGAATTAATCAAATATGCAAAAGTACACCTGCCAGTAATCATCCCTGGAAAATATAACACTTTCTAAACCACCATCGAGCTCATGCACAGCCCTCATTAACATAAAGACTTGCACCCAGCTGATTAGGGATGGTAGCAACCCTCCTTTTAAATGCTGCAGGAAATGTCACCGATACCTCCCGTCTGCTGAGCATGGCTCAGTCAGAGAAAGAAAATAACTGACGAACAAATGGAAAATGAAGCTTGGCAACAAGTAAGGAGCCGCAGTAAATTCTGTTTGATCTACATGCCGAGCGGTGGCAGAAAATGTAAAAAATGGCGATGTGAGAACGTTTGCCAAAGATTGATGTGGAGACACTTCCAAAATGAAAAAAAAAAAAAAAAAAATCATAGTAAACAAGTGGGACATTGCTGCAATACGAGACGGCAGAGAGCAACCAGCTCAGCCAATGTGGACAGGACACTTGTGGTGATAACTGATTAGCATTTGATTATCTCTCAGCCAAGTGCATCAGAATATAGAAAAAGCCAAATTAATCAATAAGTCATCCATCTGCAGCTCCTTCCTGAGGGCAGTGCTGGGTGCAGGGGTCCAATAAACTCAGCCCTAAAAAACGGAATCCTCTCCTCCGCGTTGGTGTGCTCTTTGAAAACGCACTGCACATTGTCAAATAAAAAAAGTTCCATATTGTTTCGAAAGCTTATAACTTTTTTGTTGTTGCACGAATTGAGTGATTTAAGCAGCGATTCAGTTCCAGGAGAGAATGTCAGATATTTGGAAGGCAACCCCTATCGGCAAAATAAAATGTTAGTTGGGTATTTTTTTTTTCCTACAAAACCACAAGTTGAAAGTGGGCGTGTCGTCAACGTCAGGCTATTTAGGTTGAATTCAGTATTTCTCTCTTGTCACAAAGCTGTGTTGGGTTCATGCACAAAAACCACTTGGTCAGTGTCAGGAAAAAATACATTGGCTTAAAAATCCTGTTATTGACACTGCTAAACAGCTGCAAACGTCCCCAGGTGACCTTGACAATATGCACTGGTCTGATTAGAGCTGCCGCCTCCATTTGGCAGCCCTGTTGGATTGTAATAAAGCCTCCACCATGCCCTCCACCTCCTGATGCGAAAGGTTACTAATAAGCATATTATTTGAACATCATATGCCACATTTGGTACAAATGTCAACCTTGGACATATTTGCGGTTTAGCTGTTGACTGCTTACATTATATCCTGGGCTGGGCTGTGTATGCGTGTGCACGTGTCGTGCGCGTACTTACAGGAGTTGGTGCTGTCGTCTTTGGTCCCGTCCATGCTTCCATCCTGGCCCATCTGGAGATAGAAGCCCTGCCTACAGAACAACCTGGTCACTATGCCCTTCAGCTGTGGTTCTGCACAACAAAGAAACAGACATGGGCACATTAAAGATCTGCTAGACGCTGCATATAATACAGCCCTTACATACAATCGAGCAAATAAAAAGAGTAATAACTTCCGTCGGCGTTAACATAATGATTTGCAAATGATTTATCTACAAATGAATCCCCAGAAATCACTTTTTTCCTGTGAGGCGCATTTGAGATAGAATACAGTTTGCCGTTAAAGCACAATGTGGCCACACGCCGCATCCTGAGGGACTTCCTGCAGAGAGACTAGTCAGGCACATCCAATCCATTACAGAATTCTTGGATTAATCCTTTCTGCGTGGTCATTGTTCCACTTGAATAACAGTGACAAATTATTTCTGAAGCTCTGATGGTCTAGAACAGCTTCATAATGACTTTGCATCTACTATATTATCTGTTGACCAATATATATATTTATATATATATAGATAGATGGGCACAGTTCCCTTTATTAAAAAATAAATAATTGTGTGGATCTCTGAGGGGGGTTATCTGTGATATTTTAGGTTTCTAAAGATAAGTTTGGCCAAAAATGAAAATCAAGTCATTATACCCCCCAAAAAACATGTAATGGATGCATACAGCTCGTCTAACGTAATGAAGCCCCGAGATCCCAAGTTGATTTAAAAAGATGCTATTTACGGCCTTTTAAAAAAAAAAAAAAAAAAATCTTCAATGTAGCAGCTAAGCTAAAAGCATCACCTCATCGAAAGTGGGTGAACAAGCTCAACAGCGAATTTAGGCTGTAAAATAATGTCTTCTCAAACCAATTTAGGACCTGCAGGCTTCGAGAGACTTTAATTACACCAGACAGCTGTATGGAGCAAGTTTTTTTTTTAAACAAGTTCCCACTACTTCAGTTGTTGAGGAGAAGGCTTCGATGTTGATTTGTTGTCAAGCTCGAGGAATGTTTTGTGGACTATGAAACTTCACCCGACATTGGAGGTCATGGCATGGAGGACACATAATGAATTATGTTTTTTGGGTGAGCTATTACACTCGATTTTGATTCATCATCAATTAAATGCTGTATTTAAACTACTCTTTAGCCTTTCGCTGTTTGGTTCTTGTGTCTCACTGTCAGACTGACACAATGAAAGAGTGACAAAGGCGGTGGGAAGGAGCCGAGGGACAATGACCGACTGAGTCACTAGATAAAGACGGAGACACCTGCAGTAGGCGATATAATACTTCTTCTTCGGCAGGTACAGACAGGCCTTTTTTTCCATCCTATTCTCAGTGCTCTCTGTGGAAAGACAGCACACTTTTTCCACACAAACACTCACGTTGGTTCGGCGACAGCGATTATCTAATATCACTCGCGCACGCATGTGACCACACCCATTTTCCCCTCCATGAAGACACTCATCGCCGGCGTCGCCTTCATCGGCGCAGCTAGGGCAGGGTGGGAATCCCCTTTGAACATGTGTGTGTGTGTGTGAGGCCAAGAGCGAATGTGTGAAGGTATACCCTAATGCACAGGGACAGAAGAAAGACAGTTCTGACCCAGTTTATGAAGAGAGAGAGAGACTGAGAGAGAGAGAGAGAGAGAGAGCAGGGGTGTTTTCCGTCTCCGTGAAGGATCCATCTTGTGCAGCAGGGGAGAAGGAGGGGAGAGGAGCAGTGAAGCTTGCAACCAGCACTTGGACTGACAAAACTCCCAGCACACTGCTTAGCATGTTGTAATGTGCAGTCAATGATAAATCCAAGTTAAATGAAAAAGGCGGCCATTACATTTGCAGGCAAGTGTCTCCCAACACTAGGAGGAGTGTTAGTTATGTGCCCGTCACGTGTTGAGAAATGCTGGTTGTCGACTCGTACGGCATAACGAAGTCGGAAATATTAACAATGAACGCACTTAAAACTGACAAATAAGCAAACAATCTAACTACATAGCCTACTCAACTACAGTAGAAGCTTAAAAGAAAGAAATGATCACATACATATCAACGCAAGGGCTGCACAATATGGTAAGAAAAGAAATCTGACTGGGACACAGCGTTTTCATCGCATAATATTTACCAGAGAGACACTCTCTGGTCTGACATCCCTCCCCTAAACACACTGATTGTCATGCAACCTCTCGATTTTAACGTCGGCCTACTTAAGTAGTTGTTTTGTAAAAACTTGTAAGTGCACTGGGCCGTTGCGATGTCACTCGGTGCATGTTAGTTCTGATCGGCTACATAATTAACAACAAACATCCTCCATACAAGGTGTGTTTATGGTCGACTTCGTAAAACTTACTGCCGACAAGGAAGGAGATAACGTCGCTGGTGCACAAACAACACAAAGGAGAGCGAAGCAGAGAGGCGAGGCAAGCCGTAGTGCGTGAATTAAGGCAATGAGATTAACACTGTGTAGGTCTAATGAAGGCAAACTCTTAAAGCTATTCTAAAGAAGGTCGATTTTTGAGTCTCATTCTCGGGTCGTCAAATGTAGTTGGCCATTTTGATAATATTTAGATTCATTGTGCTGCAACTAATTAGCATACGAACTGATAATGAAAATATCTGTAAGGAGCACCCCGTACAAATAGACTCCTTGCTGCAACTGCATTCTTTATTTCCTGTTTTTGATATTTGCATTCAGCTTCAATTAAAAGTGAGAAGCTTGCGCGTAGTTCATGCATCAACAAGGTGTGAAGAGACTCGTGAGAAATCATACAGGAGAGAAGCCAGTCGGTTGACTTTGTGACTGTTCCGTCATCTGGAAGTGAGAGTGTTGATGGACCAGCGGCGCCTCCCAGAGAGCGAGCGCTGGATGAGTCTTTGGTGATGTCGGTGGCCGGACAAAGACATCGGGTTCTGTACACGTCTTCAAGTGAAGGCAGATCAGTGTTGGTGATTTTCCGTGCTGATCTTATGACTCTCTGTAGAGCTATTTTTATCAGCCACAGCACAGCTGGCACACCGAGATGCCGTAGGTGAGTATGCTTTCTACAAAGCAGGGATAAAAGGACACCAGTAGCTGATGGGACAGCTTTTCTGTCTTCTCACTGTCCTCAGGTGGTATAGTTTCTTCTGTGCCTTGCTACTAGGTTATGTTGACAGTCCGTGTGAGGTTCTGGGAGATGTAAGCGCCAAGAAATCTAAAGTTGGTCACCCTCTCCACTCCGCCTCCTCCGATGTATGGGAGCAGGCTCCTCTTTATGTTTTCTGAAGCTGATGATCATCTCCTTTGTTTTGGAGGTTGATTGATTGCTGTTCTGAATCAGCCCTACCAAAGTGGCATCATCCACCATCTTAATCATTTTAGTTTGTGTGGTGGGTTGTCGGTGTGCAGCCTGGGTGCGGAGGGAGTAAAGAACACGCACCCTCGCAGTGCACCAGTGTCAGGGTTGGAGAGTGATGGGTCCTCAGCCTGACGGCCTGTGGTTGCTCTGTCAGACTCTCTTTGATACATCTGCATGCGTGCTGACTGACTGACACCCACGTCGAGTCGTTTGGTCACCATTCCGCTGGGGAAAGTCCCATTGAATGCACAGCTGAATTTCACAAATAACATCCTCACATATGCCACCGGGTGTTCCAGAGCACATTGATCATATGCCTCTGTAGGCATGTTGGTGCTGGTTTAGGGTGGGCGGGATTGAGGATGTAAGGTATCTCAGGACCAGTCTCTCGGGGCACAATGCTACATTGTGGGTGACAGCCACAGGTCTGAAGTCACTGAGGCTGCTGATTGTTGTTGATTTTGGGACAGACACAATGGTGGCAGCCTTGAGGCGCTTGGGAACAGTGCATTTTGAGAAGGAGACGTTCAAGAGGTTGCAAAATACCTCAGCCAGTCGGTCTGCACATTCTCTGGATTCCTGTCTGGGCCGGCAGCTTTCCTGGGGTTGACAACACAAAGCACCCTCCTGACATTGTCAGTGTAGTGAACAGTAAGTGCCAGGCTGCTAGTAGTCGGTCGCTGTGCCTCACCTCGAAGCTTGCAAGGAAGCCCTCGAGCTCCACCACTAATGAGTTGCTGCTGCTGGTAGTTTGGTCTTTGCTGCCTTTGTAGTTTGTGTTGTGCTGAATAACTTGCCATGCATGCTGTGGGGTCCCCGTTGCTGAAATATCCTTCAGTCTTCTTCTTAGAGGTCTTCCATTGCTTCGCTGATGCCTCTCTTAAGGTTAAGACTGTTTGGATTTTGGTTTCACCTGTCGGTCGCTCTTATTTCTGAACCATGTGGTGCAGACCCAGCAATACCAAACTGTATCGCATCAACAGAAGTATCATACGATTTGTAACAATATAAAGATTTAGAGACTTTCACAGTATGACCATCTCAGAATAGCACTGTATACAGTATAACAGAGTTATTGTGCACTCATTTACAATCAAACCTCTACTTCTGCACTTTGATTCATTTGTTATTTATTTTCTGAACCAATTTATAAATCTGTTGACTCGGCTGTCATCTGGCAGAAGATATAATGGTTCTTGTACCAGACTACAGAACTGCTCCTTTACTCAGGCTGCGAGACTCCTGAACTCAACACTGCATCATAAAAAATGTTTTCTTGTGTCCCACAAAGGGACTACAACTTACTTTTTATTGTACTGCCTTGTGTTGTAGAATGACAAACTGACCCACTGGGGCAGTTGACATGAATATCTCTTTAAGACACACCAATATGTAGTTTAAAGTGCCTTGGTGTGCATGATTTCACTGATTAACATTGACTGGAACAGATCACAAGCCGCATTCACCAGTAGTTGTAGTGTCTTCACTCGTCGAACCAAGGTTACAGTGTAACCGAACATTGTCTGTCATATGAACTTATTCCAGATGTAAGGGGACCCTGTCAGACACACAGCGAGGAGACCAAGGAGTGCTCTAAAGAGTACATATCAAAACAATTCCCCTATGGAACTGGAACTTAGCACAAATAACTGGTCTGTTTTCCTAAATGCCTCTGCTTGCTGAATGTGACCCTTAGGAATCCAACCAGGCACAACAGTGATCCTTCTCAATCCTCTTTGCCCTCCTTCTGGGCAGGACTTCACTTAGTGATTCAGGTGAAAGTCTGAGAGCACCTTAAGCAGGAACGACGGTTCGGACACAATATAACTCTTGGGTCTACTGGCAGGCAACAACAGCAATTGTGCGTGGACAGAGCCTATAACTCCCCTATTGTTTTAGCAGATGTCACTGCTATGAAGAATGCAACCTTTAGTGACAACCACTTAATGTCTCTCAACTCCAGGGGCTCAAAGGGCTCCCGTCATAAGGCATCCAACACAATGCCTAGATCCAATGTCAGGTTGGCCATTCTCAAGTCTGGAGCTGTACAAGACATGAATCAGCTTGGTACATCCTGCACCATGACACAATAGTTCCCAGCTGTAAGCATATGCTGCTCTTGTTAATGCTGCTCACGCACTCTGCGTGGTCCGAACCAGTGACTGCGAAAGCCCCATTCCTAAGACACTTGCCCTCTCAGGGGCCAAGCCCAGACTTTGAGCCCCTACGGAGAGGGGATAAGTTCCGGGATGGGTTTTATCCTTGAGAACCACTCCATGTGAGGCCAATTCGGGGCCACTGGGATCCGCCTCACCTCTTCCTACTGAACAGAAGATGGCTGTACCGAAAGTTTTGTTGCTTCTGCTCTCACATCTCTTGCTAGTGAAATCGTGCACACCTGGGGCTGTAAAGCCTGTGCATGGTCCCCATACATGTGGGATATGTATGTTATATATGTAACCGTGCGGACAGATAGTCTCAATATGATAGAGGACTGTGTATGTATTCTATGTTTGTGTAGCATAAAGGAGTTTGCAAACCTTTATTTTGTCATGCAACCCTGTGTTGCACAATGAAAGATTAACCGCCATGAACCTTAAAAACTCAACGCAGCTAGCGATTAGTTTCGTTGTTGATTAGTCTGTCAAGTACTTTCTTGATTAATCAATAATTGCAATCACAATCTAGAACAGTTAACTGGTCATACTGCATAACAGAAGACTGCGAAAGAGATATGTCGCATTGATGTATTTAAAAAACTGTTGCAAATTGGAAATTTTTCTTATGATATTGTTTATTCTGATATAGATTTTAAATCACATCATTCAGCTTTATTGTAAGTATAATTACAGTCTGAAATGGAGTCAAAGTTATTGTTGGTGTTTGCATAGATCCCAGCTGTACAGATGAAAAATCAATAATTCTCCACAGGGGACCGCATTTACTCAGCATCAACTCATCATCCATTTGTGTCTATTCATCCACCTAACATCCCATTTTCCTTTTACTCATATTCAACCGTTGCCACGGTGACATTCCCACAGTCGGCAAGGTGATATTCCCACTCTTCCCACAATCTCCTCGCCCTGTCTGTTACTAGGGAAATTCCCATTCTCGCGTTGCCACGGCAACAGTCTCGTGATTCCAGACTGTTCCAGTGAAAGGGTATTCCCCCATCCACACAGACACACACACACACACAGACACACACACACACACAGCTACAGTCCCACCATAATGTGATCTCATTCAATCAGTCAGCCCGTCAAGCAGCCACGCTGATTTGACATGTCGTATTGTCTGTTAATTCGCCCCAGTCTGAGTCTAAATACAGTGTTTAACACGGCATAAAACATCAACATGGGTGTCTCATACAAGTGATGCGCTGAAGACTCTCATTTTTACATACGCACACGCACACGCACACGCACGCACACACACACACACACACACCATCTCACAAAGCAACTGCACCCGAGTGAAAAATTCACAGGCAGCAAATGAGTGCAACCATTTTATCCTCATTTACATCAGAGTGATTGGTGATTAAAGAAACACTTGTGGTGCTGAAAAGGGGGCAGATTACTTGTTAAAAATCATTCGGATCTGGTTCCGCTACAGTAAATGTCCTTCACCTCTAACATGGCAGCAATGACGCACTTTGTTTGATTATGTGTCCATACTAACAAGCAGTAAAAGACCTGTGCCTGAATTTGTTCTACGTGAAGATGTTCTATTCATATTGCTTGTGAGTCTGAATCACATACCTTTAGCTTTAATGCTGTTTGGTGTTGAGACTTTTCCAGCTTTGACAAGAATACAGTGCACTGGTTGAAAGGCAGGGGAACACCCTGCGCAGAAAGCGAGTCCATCACAGGCAATAGCACGTCACAAAACATCGACCAACACAGGTGAAATACAGAGCTATGTCGCACTGAGTATCATAAATTAAAAGTAGTGGCTTTAATGTGATAAACTTTAGCATTGATTTTCTAGTCTTTTGAAGCTGATTTTACCGACAGTGATTCTCTGTCCATTTTCAAGCTGGGGTCAGGATGACGACAGCAGCTGAGATTCCAGGTGCAACCAAGGTTTATTTTTTACCATCGATTCATTTGCTGATTATTTTTTTACTATTAATCAATTTTTCAGTCTTTAAAATCCCCCCAAAAGCTAAAATGTGCTCATCACAATCTCAATGAACCAAAAAAGTCTTTAAATTGCTTCTTTTGTCAAACCAACTCTCCAAAATTCAAAGAATGAAACAAAGCTGCAAAACTCCAAAAGCCAAAGACTCTCAATTTACTGTAATAAATGACAAAGAAAGGCAGCAAATCCTTTAATTCAATGAGCTGAGAGTAGCAAAAGTTTGACATTTTTGCTTAAATAATGACTAAAAAGATACATCAATTATTAAAATAGGCAATTCATTTTCTTTCGATTGACTATTCGACGAATTTTTGCAGCTCAAGCTGAGATGTATTTTTATTTTAGGGCTGAGGTAACATGTCAACTTAATTCATTTCAATTTGTTTATGTGAAAGACGTTTCTATTCGTAGTAACTGATTTTCTAATGTTAAACGTTTCTTCATCTGCCTCGTCATAATGGAAAAAATAATCATTAGATAAATCAATTAAAAAAAACAACCGATAGATGCAGCCCTTTTTTCTTTTTTTTTTTTTCTTCTTTTTTTTAGTCTCCTCCTCTTGCTCCTTCTCAAGAACATTCTCAAGGTGTTCAGCTGGGACAAGTATTACATTTTCTTCCATTTTTTCCGTTTTAAATAATCATGTTTTTGGTGTTTGATTTCCTCAAGGACTCCACAGGGGTATCCTTACAAGGTGCCTGAAAATGTGCAACAGGTCCTCTTGCATCACTTAACTCATGTCGGCAGGGAATGTTTCTCAGCGCACGTCCATGATCGCATCCTCTCGGTCACCACGCAGGGTTTATGACAATTGACGAGGGCGACGATTGCTTTACTGTGCGCACACAGAGCGTCATTTAGTCCATGCGGCTTTAGTACTTGAACGCGTGACACGATACACAACTATTTAATGAACTAACAATCTTATTGATTTTAGATTAAACGGTTCATTAAAAACTGCTGACATATGACGCAGTAATGGTCATTTCTTGCGCCCTCGTCACTTCAGCTGCATTTTCACGGCAGTCCATATTTCCATGCATTAAGCAAATATCAGTCAGACTGACAGCTGTGGTATTTCTCGCTGCTTTCTGATCCAAACTACCTGCCCAGCATCCGTCTGTCAGAGCGGAAAAGAAACCAGCACACACGCTGCCCACCGCAGACTGAAGTCAGTCACATTTCAATCTCTCTGCCCTTGTTTGTGTGACGCACGACCAGAGGAAGCTGCTGGAGATGAAATTCACCGTCTCTTATCTTTTTCAAGAACGTGCCCCGTCTTCTGTACCTCATCTGTCTTTTGAATTGTTAAAATACAATTTGAAATGTATTCTGACACGTATATACACGTCATTTCAGCAGCAGAATGTAAAATCAGACCGCCGCTCTTGGCCGCCGTTGTGACTCAGCTGATGGGAATTCTTCATGGCCACATCAAGCCACCGAAAGCCAATATGTTGCGCACACTGAATCTGATTTTAATTTGGCGGGGAATTCCTGCGCATAATGTCACAAGCAAATCCTGCATTCAATATGTGTCTGATTAAGTAGTTTTGGGTGGGTTGGAGGAGCTTTAATGAGGCTGATTTCACTGCGAGATTGAAATACTGTTGAGTATAAATCCTCCCACACCAGTGCCATGAATTCTCCGCTCAGACTCAACAACAGCAACCCAGTCACCAGGATAAGATATGGGCATTTTACATCTCTGCAAACCATGCATATGTATACAGATCTGTATGTGAAATACATACCATATTAACATCTCTACAGTACCTGATATTTTTGAGTTGGGAGGTGCAGTATTTGTGGCAACAAAACCGGATGTTTTTGATGACACGTTCGCATTTTAAGCCAGGACATGGTCTTTTCCTGACCCCAATTTTGCCTCTGTGTCAGTTTAACACTAGACCGCAAATTTAAAGCCGTACCAAACCACATCTTTGATCGAGTAACGAAGGCCGCAGATGCAGTTTGAGTCTGCCTGTCTCTCCTTCACAAAACCTCTGGAAGACAGTAGGGGATGTTGGCAAATCTCTCTCACACATACACAAACACACACACACACACACACACACACTCGCAGGGAGCGAGCGCGACAATGTGGACGTTGCCAAGCTTTCACCAGCCGCTCTCACAGCTGGGAACACAGAGGAGGGAGAGACAGAAGGGACGGAGGGAGAAGGGAGGGAGGGGAAAAAAAATCAAATGAAGCCGGAAGGGCCGGTGAAATGGTAGAAAGGTGAGAAAAGGGGGTGAAAGAGAAACGATGAACTAAATTGCAGAGGAGCTGAAGAATAACCATGAGAGGACGAGGAGGAGACACAAAGACAGAGAGGGGAGAGGAGAGAAGAGGCTGTTGCCATCCATTTTTTTTCTAAATATGAAAGAAGGGATGGGGGGGGATGAAAAGAAGACGATAATGATGGAGAGGAGGAAGGGTGGTCGAGTGGAGAGATTAGTAGGAGGAGGAGGAGGAGGAGGAGAAAGGTGAAAACGGGTGGAGAAAAAAGAAAAGAAGGACAGAAAAGCAGAGGACAGGTCGAGGCTACGAGAGAGGATGGGGAGGAGAGGAAAAAAACTACATCAGGAGGACGAGATGCAACGTTGGGTGGGAAGATTCGGGCGAGGAGAACATGATGGCTCAAAATGAGATAAGAGCGAAAGGTGACGAAGGGGAAAGAGGAAAAGAGGACGCAAGAGAAAAAGTAGAAGGCAGGAAGGGAAATGACGAAGGAAAGAAAAGGAGGACGGAAGGGACAGAATGTGAAATGCAGGGGAAGAAAAAAGGGGAAGGGAGACGAGAAAGACCGAATGAAACGAGAAGAGCAAGTCTGGGAGTGATGAAAAGATGGGAGGGAGGATGGGATGACATAAGAAGGAGTGACTTTTGAAGGTCCAGAAGAGTTGATGGAGAGGAAGAGCAGTTAAAGGAGGAGGAAAAACAAGGTAAGGTAGAGGGGTGACGCAAAGGCCAAGAGGGAAGAGAAGGGAGGATTAAAAATGCAGAGGAACTAAGGTTAACCTGGGGGAGGACATGACAAAAAAGAAAGGAGCGGAGAGAGGAGAGGAAGCTGCTCGTCTTGATAAAAGACAGGCGGAAGGGAACAAGGGGGGGGGGAAAGTGCAATGATCCTGGAAGAAGGGAAGGGAGAAAGGTGACAACAAAGATGGAAAACGGAGGGAGAAATGAAGGTTGCTGATGAAGGGTGGAAGGAGACGGATGTGGGTAAAAGTAGAACGCAAGGTGGCAGGGAAGAAAGGAACAGACAGTGGAAAAAAAATCGGAGCAACTGAAGGGGAGATGTAAGGAAAGGAGGTGACGAAAAAGGAAAAAAAAAAAAAAAAAAAGGAAGGAGAAGACAGAGAGGAAAGGAAGGTGAGGAGAAAACTCCCACCACAATCTGGAATATGGCGCTAAAATATTCCTGATACTCACCAGATCAAACTGGTGAAAACCAATTCCTATCTACATGACTCCTCGCGTTCGCCCCCCTCTCCTCTCCTCTCCTCTCCTCTCCTCTCCTCTGTCCCTCGTTCCCTGCCTCCTTCTCTCCTCCCTTCCTCCGTCACCTGCTGGCTTCTCACACAATCAATTGATTACAGCGGCACTTATCGCCTCAGCTATTGAACGCTTTCCATAGCACACAATCACAACAGTCTCATTAATCTGCATTCACTCCCGCGTCTGATCACTCCTTCTGTACGCTGAGAGCGAGATCTGTCCCAGTTTAACAATGATGTTTGTTAGGATTGACTTGAGGTCTGAACGGTGGGCTTTTTTTTTTACTTTTTCGACCTCCACATAACAAGAGAAATGTCAGAATTACATGGAGAAGAGGTGCCATTTCAAAATAAGAGAGAGGTGGTAGTTTTTGTTCCTGTCAGTGGGTTGAAGTCTGCCATCCTGATCGTGGTGACACGGGCTTTTATTATAAATTATGAGCTGAAAATGAGCGAGCGGGGTCGAGATGCACGGGGAGACAGGCGGAGAGAGAGAGACAGGCTAGACAGACTAATCTGTGGCTTCAATAATGGATGTACCTGAAAACTACTGAACCATAGGGCACTACAAGACATGACAGTGTGTGTGCGCGCCTGCGTGCGTCTCTGTGTGTGTGTGTGTGTGTGTGTGTCACCACAAGAGACACACAGAGAGAGAGAGAGAGAGAGAGAGAGAGAGAGAGAGAGAGAGGAGGGCAAGTCTGCCAGCCTGTGTTTATGCATGATTGGGGTGTACTGTGTGCGCGTGTGTGAGCGCGCGACCCAGGGCGTGCATGTGTGAAGGTGGCTGTGTGAGCGTAAAAAGTGTATTATGCGTGCGGTGGGCGCGCGCGCGCGCCGCACACAAGCATATCAATACATCGGCGTGTGTCTGTGTGCGTGCATGTGCGCGTCTGTGCGCCTCGCACCTTGCCTCCGTAGTCTCCTCTTCTTCAGGCCAAATATTCGGACTTTAGAGAAGATGTCGACCAGGTTCCCGTTGCACAGCCCCTGCTTCTTACCGGGGCTCTTCCGCCGCCGGTGAGTGGTCGGTCGGTGGGCGTGTTGCTCTCTCGCCTGTCGCTTCTGGCGGATCAAACCGCTGGCGATCGCCGCTGCCATGTCTCCGCCGTAAGAGCCGACACAAAAACAGCCCCGTCTCCGTCCGTGTCTCCAGTCTCCTCCTCAGCTGTGTCCACCGGAGGGGACGGAGCGCAGACAAAACCCAGACGCAAACCTCCAGGCTCCGCTTTGCCCGCTATACCGGCCCCATACTTCAGCCTCAACACGGTAAAGTCCCAGATAAACACACCACTTCACGTTACAGCATATTTCGTGTTGTCGCTACAGCCCGGGCCATTGGTTTGAAAACGTACAGCGGTTCACCTGTCCGTCACGTCTCACCGGTCTGTCTGTCTGTCAGATAACAGCAGCTGTCACTGAACGGCTCCCCTCACCGGAGCCCGGGTGTCACTTTGTGTTCCCATGGTCAACAGGCGACACCGACAGAAAAATGAACCTCTCTGAAAAGGAGAACGGTTGCCCAGAAAGCAGTTGTGTCCCTCTCCTCCTCTGAAAAACGTCCGTT
>OMLP01024735.1:0-19672 GCA_900302685.1 Spondyliosoma cantharus | reverse complement strand
ATATATTTTAAATAAGAAAAATATTTAATATATATTTACAATTTTTTTTTTACACCAGTCATTTCGTGTCATCTTCATTTTTCATCAGCATCACAACATCTGTCTGCAGGAGGCAAACATTTGAACGTGGTGCGCATGACGTCAGCAGCGTCTCGTGCAGGAGGATGACGCGCGGCGGTGGCTGAGCAGCTGTGTGTGTGTGCGTGTACGTGTGCGTGTGTGTGTGATAATCGGGAAGGAGACGCTGCTTCAGAGCAGTGAGTCAGGCGATGTGCTCCCCCCATGGTTCTGTAGTAGTGTGCGGGTTTAATGGTGCTGGTCGGTTCTGTTTAAAATGTACATTGTGTTGTAAAATAATCCTTCTGTGTGTGTTAAAGCGCGCTTATCGCCTCACATCCCGCCATCAGCCCCGAGTCGTGACTGCTGCATATAGGAAATGCGCTCATTAATTATTAATGTCGTCCTCGGCAGGTGACGGTGTCGGTCAACATAATGAGCTGACATGGTTGATGTTTGAAGGCAGCAGGGAGGGAGTGTAGAAATGCAAACACAACACACCTTCACGTTTCTCAGCCATCAGTGTGAGTTTGAGTCGCCTCAGTGAAATGTGGCAATAATCAGATTCTTGTTCTCTACTGGCGCGTTTCAGTTCTTATTTATTGCCATACATGTAGTTTATTTACAGATTCAAATCATTAAAACACAAATACAAGTCAACTGATAACATGATTTATTATTTTGAAGCCATTCGTGTACGTAAAGTAAATATAAGGAGCTTCCTGTTTACAGGCTGCAGCAATAAAGTGATGTTCACACATTAATGCATTATTAATTACAATGCAGCAATACGATTCTGAATTTGGGCCATTCTGCATAAGGTTATTCTGATACTATATATGTACCATAAGAATATTTTGATGTCTGTGTCTTGTGACAGGTAAACACTGGAGTAATCTGAGCACTTCTTCCAGCACTCAGTGGTGCAGGGATCATAAAGTAGCTGCTATTGTTTTACAAAATAAGCGAGTTAAGTTTTTCTTTTACATATTTGTGCTGTTTCGTCTCATGTAATGACGTCTATAGGCCTAATGTAAAGATGAGAGGGTTGCATACAGGAATATATCTGTTTAACGAGTTGCACAATCATCTGTCTCGCAGCAAACTGAATGTTTTCAGGACACACTGATGACGGCGGGATGTACATGCATCAAGGATAGCTCACCAGCTGGTCAGAGCACAGCGGCAGCCTCACAAATGAACTACTGTCGGTCTAATAAACTTCACTGATGTAGAACATGAAAAAGAAATAAACTCAAAAACTATACAGTTCAAAATAAACGTGAGAAAGGTTCTGTGAGATACGATCTTGTTTCTTTGCTTCAGTTAAAACTCTTGCAGCGGATATTTGAATGATTGATGATTTGGTTTGTTCATTTTGCATGTGTTGTATATTTGTTACTGTTACTGATATGTTGATATCGATCTCAACTGTGTCTCCTTAACTGGTAACTTACCAAAAAAAGTTTGCGTGTCTTTCAAAAACATAAAATGTAGAAAACTTTGGACTGATACTCGCTCAACACAACCTTCAGCTTTTACCAAAGACGTCAGTGTTAATTAAACTAAATGTGATCCAGTTCAAATGATCCTGAGGAATTTAGAATTAACAGATATTTGCAATGTTAGAACTGAAAACTGATATAATGATATTAATTTTCTGATACCTGAACCTGAACCTGAGTCCCAATCTGACCCCAGTGCATTAAATAAATGTTATATATTTATTTATATTAGCTGTTCACTTCTACTTAATGTTATGGATGTTTATTACACAAATCACTTACAGTTGATTGGTGCGTCGACTCGTGCACTCGCTGATATCGTTATATATACCAGTACAGGAATATTTCACGTTTGACGAAAACACTGATTTCACAAAGTGCAGATTGTAATGCACATTTTTACACAAAGCTGAGAAGCGGAGCTGGTTATTTATGAAAGCATAACGTGTCTGCAAATCTTTGTTCGCTGCAACTTTGAGAAGATGTCTTAGAGAAGTGTTAGAACTGTTCCCGAACTCTGCCGCATCGCTATATATTCCTCTCTACATCTGTTACCCAGTAGGTAGCCTAATCTAAGCTGCTCTGCTTTCTCCACAGGCCATCGTGAAAAATGGAGGGAGGAAATTTGTGAGTATACTTCTGTGTTTTACGCCGATCAATAAGTTCTTCCCAGCTCATTATGGAAGAGGGCAGCAGTCACAACATTGGTGCAACCCCTGTGTCATTGCAGTGGCTACTCCCGAGACTATCTGGACCGCTTCATCCAAAGCCAAGACTCGTCTGTTGTGAACAAGTTCCAGCAGAAGTACTGGAAAACCAAACAGACGCTCATCAAGGTCACCGGGAAGAAGGAGGACGAGCATGTGGTGGCGTCCGACGCAGATCTGGATGCCAAGCTGGAGGTAAGGAGGAATGTAAAAACTGCTCGGGCTCGTGGGGTTTGCAGCAGAGAGTCTTTCTGGACGACGTGAGCCTCCATCACATCACAGGAGCATTAAGAAACACAGCAGATACTTCCCTCAGGTGGACTCTGCAGTGACTTAGATGGCTTTTTGATTCACACGGTGCCAGTGTTTGCTTCAGGCTCAACTCTTACATTAGGCTGCCGCTCTAACCTCCATCATCGATGCCTCCATTTCAGGAGTGAAGTGAGTTTAATGGCTGAAATCGATACCTCATAAATGCCACCAACACCCAACCTTAATTAAGGCCAGGTCCTCGATGAGAACGGCGGTGAATCATTCAAAAACGGGATATCTACATATCAGATCACAGCTTTGATGAGACATTTTAACGCTTCCATTTTTACCTCATGAAGGATTTTATTTCATATCATAGAGAAGAATGGATATCTGTGGTTTGTCCTCTTGGAAATAACTCCCAGCATATTCAGGCACTGTTCTACGCAACAGTGATAATAACGTCTTCAGCGATCAGTTGTTTCATTCTGTGTTTATGCGGATTGTCTTCTGATGTGCAGGTCTTCCACTCAATCCAGAGAACATGCATGGAGCTGCTGAAGGTCATCGAGCAGTACCAGAGGAGGATCTGCTGTAAGTTCAAATGCACAGCATAATAAAGTACCAACTGTGGGTCATAGTCCCAAATGCTTCTTTTAAGAGGGCCATGGTGGCAGCGGGCTAAACAGGGCAGCACATACCTCTTTCTTCACAGCTACATCACCCAGCATGTTCCGAGTCTCCTCCCTGTCGATCGTGCCCACAAGGTGGCGTCAAAGAACCACTTCAGACAGCCATTCACGCTCGATGTCATAGTTCGTCACCTTGTCCTTCAGGGTGAACCGAGACGCCACGCAAAACAACTAATTTCACATCCATGTTCCTCGTTCCCCTCAACACCCGATCCAGCTCATCACCAGGTGATGATCAGTCGGCACGTTGCCACCTTTACCAGATCAGATGACTTGACTACAAAGTGGATCAGTCTTTACGCTGAGGTGTTCTGGTACCAGCTTGCACTGCCACACGCTTCAGTGTTATTGTCGTTTCAAATCAGGAAGGCAAATCTTCCCAATGACCTCCCTCCACTAAAAATACAAGTGCAGCAGCAGAACTGCATACACAGACTCGCTCACACCATATTTAAGACACTTGCCGCTCCTCTAAACACAACCTCTGCCTCAGACGAAAGCAACAATTACATTTTGGGTGTTGCTCCTTTCTGTTTTTTTTTTTTTCGGGTATTGCAGACTCCCGTGTCCCAGAACTGAAATCTAATCCCCGCTGTGGGCAGAGCTGAAGCCGTCCCCTAGAGGACGGATGTAATATGCTCAATTTTGAGGAAGAAAGTTGCCTTGATGTCAGTGACATAAAATGTGTGCTTAAGCTTGCTTTAAGTTATAAACTGGCACACACAGACTGGTCGCTAGTGTTAGCATAGAAAGCCGTCTCCGCAAAAGCTAAAGTTAGAGAGACAAAGAACACGGTTTGAAGCTGTGGATGCCACCAACCCACAACACTGGTCTCAGTCTGACCTCTGTCCTGGAAACTATTTGTCACTGGAGCCACAACAAAACAGCTCCCAGCGTCCAAAACATCCACAACAATTGAAACCGTGACTCTGAGATCTTTTAAATGACTGTAAACAGAATCCATTCAGTCACAGGGCTATTTGTGATGCAGGATGTGATTATTAATGTTAAAATGAAAGTCAAGTTGAATATGAAATACCTAAAAGAAATGTCCATTCATTCCAGTTGACTTCATCTGGATGATAAAGTTCCATATAGTTGATAACATTTACAAATCAAGTTTTCTAAGTTTGAACGATTGGATCCTAAACCCGTTCACCATCTCCACTGTGCAGATCTTTCCCAAGAGGAGAACGAGCTGGGTCGTTTCCTGCGCTCGCAGGGCTCGCAGGATAAAACCAGGGCTGGAAAGATCATGCAGGCCACAGGGAAAGCGCTGTGCTTCTCCTCCCAGCAGAGGTTAGTATAAGTCTAAGGTGTAATCCTGGAGTTGTTTATCGACAGTCCAGGGATATTTTCACCAAAATTACAAAATGAGGATTACATTTATCTGATTTCTGAAGCTGTGTCGAAATCAGTCAACTACAAAAAGTTGGCCAAAGACTCAATAATGAAGTTAAGTGTTACAATATTAAAGCCTTTGTGAAATATGTTGTAGTTGACTGTAATTGTGATTTGGTAAACACTCGTGACGTTTGTCGTTTCTCAAAATTAAAACTGAATATCGAACACTTATCTTTCGATTAGAACTTGCTTTATTTCTTTACTGAGGGAGACCAACTAAAGTTTGTTTGTTGACTCTCTCTCGGGCCTTTGGTTGACTCTACTATTGTTGGGGCAGGAAGAGATAAGTGGCCTTTTCCTTTATGACGTTTAATTATTCGGCAGACTGTTCTGTGCATTTTAAAGGCTGATGTAAGTTTGTGCGCTGTGACAATCCAGTAATATCTAAAGCTAAATGCGGTTAAGATAATTTATGCCAAATGTGTCACATGCTGCACCTTAATACTTCCAACAGATTGGCTCTGAGGAACCCTCTGTGCCGGTTGTACCAGGAGGTCGAAACGTTTCGCTATCGAGCGATCTCGGACACGTGGCTGACGGTGAATCGAATGGAGCAGTCGAGGACTGAATACAGAGGAGCGCTGCTCTGGATGAAGGACGTATCTCAGGAGCTGGATCCAGACACACATAAACAGATGGAGAAATTCCGCAAGGTCTGTCAACAGAGACGATTTTTTAACAGAAACGCAACGATAACCACATTTTTATTATTAACGAAAATGTACTAAAACGCAAATTTTATTTATTGTCGGTTGAGTGAAATGCAGCCTGTTCCAAAATGAAAACCCCTTCTCCTAAAATATGAGTCATGTTTTTGTACGCAACATCAAAATATGCTGGAATGAACCTGCACATCAATAAGGACGCCAGAAAAGAAAGGCAGTTCCAAGGTCGTTTAATAGGCAAATCATAGCCAGGAGGCAAAACTTACAAGCCAATAGGCAGCGAGGGCCAACGAAGCAGCTGTGAGAAAGAGGACAGTATTGATTAAAGAGAAGATATTGTGCATGTGTTCATGGAAAACGAGAGAGGGAGCACGTGTGTCGATATGAGTGAAGAAGATTTGGGGAGGACCTTTTACACTGGACCTTTTCAGAGGCCCACTGTCAATATTAAGAAACAGCTGCAGGCCAGAGCAACATGGAGATAGAAATAACCTCTGGAACCTGCCAACACAGTGTGTGGGAGAAGAATAAAATATAACCGCTGCTCCACCGAGCATTAAATTCGATTAAATGTTCGGAAGAAATGTCCACAGTGACGTTTTCATAATGTCCTGCTTCATGTCCAAAAATAACCGGTTACAAGATACTCAAAAATATCTGAGGAGATATTTTTCATCTGCGTCCGTTTGTTTGTTCGTTTGTTTGGTGGTTGGTTTGTCAGCAGCTTTACACAAAAACTACTGAAAGAAAGAAAAGAAAATCCTGCGTATTCAGGTGGCCGACAACAACTTGATGCCAATAAGGGGACAGTTATCATCGTCATCTCAACCCCAACTAACAGCAATATGCAAGATCACACAAACAGCATGTATCAGGAAACAAAAAAAAAGGCCACTAGAGGGCAGAAAACACCATCAAATAGAGGTCTTTTACTTCAAACTTTAACACAACCCTGCATGCTACAATCTTCTTACACTTGCACAAACTTGAACTCCAGTGTTTGTTTTCAGTGTCGAATACCTGCGTTACACATAATACTGGCTGCTTACCTCCAGTTAGGACATTTTTTCTTATCTTGCTATAATCTCAGGTTCAAGCCCAGGTGCGCACAACCAAAACAAGCTTCGACAAACTGAAGAATGACGTCTGCCAGAAGGTGGACCTGCTGGGAGCCAGTCGCTGCAACCTCCTCTCGCACGTTTTAACCACATACCAGGTAGAAACACAGCTGTTTGCATTACTGATCTTCTATAGGGAGCTTTAAATAGCTATAACACATGATGCCTACATAACAAAGTAAACAAAGCTATACAAGCAGATTTAAAACCAGGTGAGGAGACATGAGGAACATATTGACCGATGATGGTGAATTATTTGTAAAACAGCCAGCTGATTTGCGCTGCGCCGGCTTGTTCTGCCGTTTCAGACGACACTTTTGCACTTCTGGGAGAAGACGTCCCACACGATGGCAGCCATCCACGAGAGCTTCAAGGGCTGTCAGCATTATGAGTTCTCCACACTTAAGGTGAGACATCATCTTGACCCGCACAGAGATCTAAACACCGACCCTGAGTGAATCGATCACGGCGCGCCTCCAAGAAGCATCGAGGACACGTTTGAGATGCGATCGCTCAGATCGCAGTCGGAGGTGGTCCGGGCAGGGTATGACCACCGCTCGCGTGTCCTTGGCCACATTGAAGGACTGCCTGCTCAACCACAACAACGGGCAAAATGTATTCACCTACACATTTCCATTTGGTTCACTGGAATGCAAATTAGCCGTTTTGGTTTGTGAACACCGTTTGTCTATGTCGACTGATTTCACCGTTTAATTGGTATCAGAAATATCACAAATTCTTTTAAGTTGTCAAATGAGGAGAAACTAAAAAAAAAAAAACGTACTGAGATGGCTGCTGTAATAACGATAACAAGTGACTTGGTTGTTCCGCAGACATTGCAAGACCCCATGGACAAGCTGGCCAAGAAGAAGGGGAAGAAGAGAATCAAAACGGAGAAAGAAGACAGAAGGAAAGCCGC
This sequence comes from Spondyliosoma cantharus, assembly GCA_900302685.1. Classification (NCBI taxonomy): domain Eukaryota; kingdom Metazoa; phylum Chordata; class Actinopteri; order Spariformes; family Sparidae; genus Spondyliosoma; species Spondyliosoma cantharus. The sequence continues at coordinate 12,353 of OMLP01024735.1, read as the reverse complement.
GGCCACAGACGACCAGTGAGTTATTTCGCCTTGATCTTTATTCATGCAGGTAGACAAAACACGCGCACGCCAACAGCTCAAACTGACAACTGACACCTGTTGCCTTATGTACGTGGAAAATGTTAATAACTGATCCTCTGTTTGTCATATTTACAGACTCATCTCACTGAATGAAAACACCAGCGATAAGACCAGAGAAGGTAAAAGACAATACTATTCATTTTTTATTTTTTTTACAGGATTATTCCTACAAAATTTTCTCCTTTATTTTGTGATAAAACGTCAAAAAATTGTGAAAATTTGATCATAATCTTTTGACCAATATTCCTAAATACAAAGATAGATGATGCTAACACTTGAGATTAAGGTCCTAGTAATAAGTGTTGATCAATAGGTAGTAGAGTCCTTGTAAGTCTTAATAATAGACTTAATAATAATATGCTTATTCATATTATTATGCATTTTCTATCAAGAAAGACAAAGAAAACAAGCAAGTAAACACAAACCAGATAAGTTTTTGTCGTTTCTGTTCCAAAATTTAGTTGCTGGTTATTTTTCAACAAATCCGCTCATCAGTTACTCGATCAATCATTTAAGCTATATCACACTTCACAGTCATCTGATGGCTCTGCACGGTCGTTTTAGGAAATGGAGATCTTCTCTCTACCCACCAAGAGTCAGAGGGAGAGGAGAGGGACAGCATGGCCTTACTGAACGAGATCCTGGGCAGTATGTCTGTGGAGGAGGGCGACTTCTCCCGAGAGTGGACTGAAGTGTTTGGAGACTCCGAGGAGGGAACGAGCGCAGCGGCAGGTGGTCCAGCGGAGGCCGAGCTGAAAGAAAACTCCTTCTTTCTACCATCTCAGCTGCTGGACCAGAGCTTGAATAATCTGCAGTCTTCACTCTCAGGTCAGCACGTTAAAGTCTGCGTTCATTCTTAGAGAAGAGGTCCAAAAGCCTCTTCAGTTATCAAAATAATCATTTTTTTCTATCAAGATGAGACCACTTGAGATCCTAACAAAAGCGTCCGAAAACAACTATATTAGCGAACGATATCTTTGTTTAATAAAGCATCCAGGTGAAATAAATACGCCTCAAACTAAATAAAAAGGAACAGTGCTTTTCCATGAATTGTTGCATTAACAATTGCACAAATTTCTGCTTTTCATTGTGGCTAACTATTTCCACAAAAGGGAGAAAAGTGGCTTCAAAATGATTTATCAAACCCACATCTGTCAAAGTAATAGGAGTCCATTATACCAGGGCAGCTAGATTTGCTTCCCCGTAGGTGATTGCCAACGACTTTCCATTTCATCTGGGCCTGGGCACTGGCTGCTAGCATCTCATCTGGTTTTGTTGATTTGGTTTCTCCATTTCCAGCTCAGAGGGCTTTTGAGTAGCCCCGCTAATAAAGCTATAAAGAAGTGGAAACCTACAGTATGTATGCATGTCCTGGGTGGAATTATGAAGCTGGCATTTCAGTGTTCATCTGGGTGGTGAAATGTAACTCCTGCACGGTTCAGAGTCACAGCATGATTTAGAAATATTCCGTCAGTTCCACTATGATCATCGATAAGGAACGTGTTGGAAAAAGAAGCAAGTCTGGAGTTTTTCAACTCAAGTGTACCAGAACAGACTGAGGAGAAGCATGTGGTCAATGTGATTCGAGGCAGCAAGATGGCGAGGCGTGCCGAAAGGGAGGCCGAGAGTCCAGCTGGTGAACGAAACACACTTGGGGACTGATCAATATTTTCTTTTTAAAAAGCTGTCAGAACATATTCGAACCGTTCGACTTTTTCCCACATGTCAACAGTTTTTACAGCTTGAAGCGCCGACAGTCACAACATGCGGTCTCAGGAACTGTCAACAGAATTCAATCAGAACTGCACAGAACTTGGTTAAAGTACAGAACGATTTTAAATAACTCAAACGCACCTCAAGCCGATTCAAGCAGCAATCAGTCGGCAGGAGAGCGCACAAGTGAAAAATTACTTTTGACAACACGCAAGGAAACCGAGCACACAAAACATCAGGCTCAAAACTAATTTAACACTTTACAACTATACCTCTGTGTCTTTGAAACTTTTCTTGCACGTACTGATTTACACTCAAATTCGTTCTGCTGTTACGAAAACAAAAAGAAAGAAAAAGGCTGCAGACTTTCGAGAAGAATCTGGCTGTCGGGAGGCAAGAAGGAGCTTGTTCAAGAGGTTTACGGCCTCCATTTAACCTCGACTGGAGCCTGAAAACAGGCCTGGAAACAACCTGGTTCTGAGTGTAGAGGCTTTCGCTTTAAAGCAAAATTATAAAAACAAAAGCTACAGCACATCTTCAAGGAAGAAAATCCCCACATTCTCACGCGTTGAGCATATTTAGATGCAGCCACACTAGGACTGCCCCACACGGTAAAGTTATTTTTGACAGATGGGATTGATGTTTCGTGGGAATGATCATTTCTGCATTACAATTTTCAGAACTTTCACTAAATCAACAAATTAAAAAAAGTCAGGGCAGCACTGCAGGACTTCATTATTTGTCGATTAGTCGTGCATCCCTAAGCCACACTCAAAGCTTTCAAACTCAAACAACTAACAGCATTTCTAAAAGATGTATAGCCTTTTCATCACGGGACATTTATCTCAACAAAAACATTGATTCATACAAAATTTCTGCTCCCACTTCAAGACTTGTAACCATAAAGGAAACGCGAGTAGAGGGAGCTGGAGCTCTTAAGGATAAAGGGCTAAAACAAACTTGCCTGAAACAAGATCTCAAAGTTGTAATTGCAACTTTTGGCCTGTAATGTCGTCAGATTTTGCCGTGATTGACTTTGAGATTGTTGTTGTCGTCGTTTGTGCGTCTATTACACAATATCCGTCCACATCAGCAAGTGTGCGAGAGGGCGTGATGATTTATTTGTTGAATCACGCTTTGGCACGTTAAACGTCCCCTGTTGATTAATCTAATTCTGCATCGCCGTTTCAGATTGGGCCGGGATTGTTCCACAGCCCGTCGCCCAGGCAACGGAGCACTCATCTGGAGCCAATCAGAACCCTCCTAAGCCAGCAGTAAAAGGTAGGAGCGGGCCAAATGAGCAAAACATATGAGAGGACTTGAAAGAAAAAGACTCATTCAAAAAGAGACATGTCAGACTGAAACCTGTGTTTATGAGTATTTTTTCAAAGGACTTGTGGGTTGTTTCCATTCATAACGTCGGATCGAATGGAGATGATTATATTTAAACCATGTCTTAAATTGTTCAGCAGTGAGTCTGCGTGACATTCATCATTTGTTAAATCATTTCACAGAGACAGCAGGGACGTCCAAAGACCTCTCGGCGTGGTTCAACCTGTTTGCCGACTTGGACCCCCTCTCCAATCCTGATGCGGTGGGCAAAACTGACGCAGAACACGAACTTCACAACGCATAGTTCTTCCTCAGCGTCACGGTGATCTGAAATGGGCGCCTTTTAGTTAGTGGGTGCAGCAGAATAAAGCTGCCACTGTGACCCGAGACAAATCTGATGAGCAACACACGCAACTGTTTTCTCTTCAATTTGATTCATAGCTGAGACAATTAGTCAATTAATCTACAGTAAATTCATTTTTTGATCATTTGGAAGAAGTACTTCTGCACAGCACTTGAATTTCCTGCAGGGATCGATAAAGCTTTACCTTTTATCAATAATATGACATCATAATTCATCTGTTGATTTTATTTTCTTATTAGTAAATCAGAATCTGCAATGTAATGTAGTGTATTAAATAGGACAATATTAGCAATATAATATATGAAGTAGCAGAAAATGGAAGTACTCGATTGAGGTAAGAATATCTAAAAACTATACTTCAGTATTGTGTGAGAGTAAATGTAATTAGTTACTCTCCACCACTGGTCATATTGCAAAATGTACAAATGCCCAATATTTGTTTTCACATGTGCTTTTCTTCATCAGATGTTGTAGCAAACTGAGCATCTTTGTGACTTTTAGACCGTCAGGAAATTCAATATGGGATTTTTTTTTAAGAACCAAACAGTGAATTGAGAAAATAATCGGCTCATTACTCAGTACGGAAAATAATCAATATACTGGCAGCCCTAACTGAGTCTTTTTCTTTTTATAACAATATAAATAAATGTCCCTTGTTAAAATCAGATACTGTACTATGATGACCATGTTTCTTACAATAGAAAATACACTTCCATGTCCTTACAAGACGTCAAGTTTTGAAAAAAATCTGTAAAAAAACAAGAGAAATTTGCTTGTCGTTATAAGAAACAAATCAGATTTTTGTCTCACGGTGGCAGAGTTATGCTGCTGTCAGTGTCCTACCAACGACTACCAGCTCTCGTCCTTTCCTTTGTGAAAGAAATTAAACATTAACACTTCACTGGGTTGAACATTTAATGTCTAGCAGGGATGCCTCAGAGTTTGGAACAAGAAGCCTTTTGACATTAGCTGCCTTGGAAATCTGTAGTCTCTAGTAGCATTCATGCTTTATTTCTGATCCTTATTACTGAAGAATGCAAAGCAGCAAAAAACAGTTAATTTTAGTTTTAATTAAAAAAAATAAATGTTTACTTTTCTGCCGTCAATCTGATAAACACTCGGCAAAAGCAGGTGAAATGATCAGAATTATCTGCAACTATTTAACGCCACATTTGAAAAAGGGGGAAACATCCTGAAGTTGTTTCCATTTTCAAAACAGCAAAAGGTTTCCGTTTTAAGATTTCTGCTTTTATTTGTTTCCTACATTATGTGTGTCCACTCTTTGTAACATTGTCCAGAACTAAAGATTCACATATCACTCATTTATCACTGCATGGTGCATGCCTTGTTTTCTGTCATCCAGTCAAACGTGTGAATGAAAAATATATTTATATTAATGTGAGATTTTTCATCAATACTTTCATTATTCGGACTTGTGTTTATTCAGTGCAGTTGTTGGCTTCCAACGGGTGATATATGCCGTTTTCAATGTATTGTTTTCAAAGCCAAACTAACTGCAAAGTTTGATAATCGTGAAGACAAAGTCATACTGATTTTGACGACAATGCTGCATAAATTAAATATTTATATCAGCGTAAATGCCTTAATTGAATCATAAATGAACAATATAGAACCTCATCGAAATTATTATTAAATTCCTTATATACAGTATATAACAGTTGATTGTGGATTTATTTTGCCGTACGATGCGTCATTATTGATTTTCATGCCATGTGACATTAGTTAATATTCAAATCATAACCAAATACATTGACTGCCTTACCTTGTCTCCTATTTGTAAATGTATACATGCCATGCTTATGTATATTATTAGTTGATGTGTCTGCCTTTGAAAAAATTACATACCAATCCAAAAAAGAGATTTTCTTGTTTTCTTTATTGAAAAACACACACAAGATCTACATAAAAATGCGTAATACACAGGAGAACTGAATCATCATCGCCAAACATGGCAACCATTCCTTAACTGCACTGCAATGAGCTTGTGAATAAAATCAGAATTAGTATGATTGAAACTCTTGCAAGCAGAAGAGAGTACATCAACTTAATCTGTGTGGAATGTGTTGCATATTGTTCGTATTTTAATTCTGTGTGCAAGTGGTTTGATAGACCAAAGTTTTGGAATGAAACATTTACTAGTTCACTAAATCAGTCATGTTTTCTTTTTCTATATGTTCTGGTGACACAACTTGTGCAGGTGACGTTAAGGGCACATCCGGTTGGTTCTGTATATTGAGCCAAACTGTGTTACACAAAAAATGTTAGTGTATCTTTACTTCAAACAAAATCAATTGCACACTCAAGTTCTGATTGTTTTAAGTTACAAATTGGTCTAAAAATAAGAAAAAAAAAATAGTGATTATCGTCTCACTTCCAAATAAGTGCTTCGGCTTGGTTTAACGATTATCGCCTGTGTTTGAAACACTATGAACCAGTGTTTACATGTCGCTGAACTGTTTATAAACAAAACAAAAGTGCACATGAACATTCTGCTTCTGGCACAAAAATGGTGCCTCTTGTCCCAAATACATGACAGGCCTTTCATTGTTTTGTCATTTGCTTTGGTACATATTGAACAAAGGGGTAAAACAAACGACACATTTGTCAACTTCTCAATTCGGGATTATGTAGCTTATGTAGCTAGTTGCGTTTACACTAGTACTCACGGTTGACAAATGCAACAGTGATTTCTGGAATGTGTCATAGCACCTGAAACCCTAACCTGAACAGGTTAATCCGAAAGTCATCTGTCACGAGCTGTGACATCAATCAGTTGATTCAGTCCATAATAACCTCCCTCTCCGGGGAAAAAATAAACATTTCAGCAAAAGACCGGAATGTCTTTCTGTAAAATAAAGTCATAAACACTGGGGAAAGGCAACATAGTCCAAGCAAGTACATTCCATATGACCTGAGTTACTGTTCTGTGTAGTGTGGGGCAATAAAACAAGGCAATAGGGGAATTGTGTGCTTTGTTATTGGTTATTTGGTCACTGAAAGAGAGTTGATTTGCATTTTGTGTTTTGTTCAGACTAGAATTTGTAAGCCTGTCAGGTGGAGCCTGCACTCCAGCAACTGCTGGTTTCACACAGACACTGTGATACAAATACTTTAAAATAATAAACTAATAAAACAGGCCTCAGCCTGTGTCACTCTGATCCAGGTCTTAACAAGTGCAAACATTGTGGTTAATGTGGGGCAATGTGTTCCAACTGTAAGACATCCTGATATGTTTAAAATATGAATAGAGCATTTCCCATCCTGTCAAAAAGCTTGTGTATATTTACTTTAGATGTTAGCTTGCTGAACACGTAACAGCTAATAAGCCGGTTAGATAACATGAGTAGAACGAGTTTCTGATACCTCAGAGTTGTTTCTTGTGAAAGTTTTATGATTTTTCCTTTTTAAATTTATCTTAATAAAACTGCAGGCACTACGTAACACAATAATTTGAGCTGTAATTTCTATCTTTTGCGAAAAACAAAGCAAAGCTATTTTTGTTATGGGAGTCGTCACAGTACAGAGGAGAAGGCTAGGTTAGTGATGGGTGAAGGGAAGCTGTACCCAAGGTCAGCACACACTTAAGTCTGGACGACAATGATCAAACTATCAAGTTTTCTTGATAATACATCAGAGTTCCACAACAGCGGGATAAACACTGGGACCGAGCAGATGTGCTTGTGCAGCAGGATGCTGGTACCATTATCCTCCAGTGTGTTTGTCATTTCCAGACCTTGGGCACTCCCTGCTGGCTAACGTTAGGATTAACGGAGTGCAAGGATTTTTTATTTTTTTTTGCTTTTGTTTGTTTTCTCTGTTTTAAAACCAGCCAACCTGACTAGCTGAAGTGTTAGCTGTAGGTGGTTTGGTCATGAATACCTGAGGACTAGCTGGTGAGGAGAACTTGTGCTGAGCCGTCTTTCCCCACATCTGCATCGGGGCTCGGGCTGTCTGTGCTGTTGTCTGTATTTATGCCTGTGCTTGTGTCGGTGCTCCAGTCAGCGGAGGCTGGAAAGGTAGCTAGTGGTGCAGTGGGCAGAGTTGGGGTCACCTGAGGCCCTGGGCTGTCGTTGCCATGGAGACCTTGGCTGGCGGAGGAGCAGGACGAGGGAGAGACGGGGGAGAAGAGGGAGGAGCAGAGGAGTTTGACCGGGCAGAAGGCAGAGCCCCTGGGAATGAAGTTCACCTTGTTTTTGTCAGGGCACGAGAAAAGAGGGAAGCCTTTTGATTTGTCGGACCTGAAGACAAAACAGCATTTTTGGTTGTTATTTTGTATTTCGATGATCGTTCTGATTATATGCAAGTTGTTTATCCTACACAGCAGCTTTGGGCTCATCCCTGCCACCCACAATGCAAATAAGCTCGTTAGCTTTGTTGAACTATCGTCTAACTGGATCTCAGAGTCCATGAAACAGTACAGTAAACTCTCTATTGTTTTGCTCTTAATGATGTGTACACTTGGCAGGCAGAAGCAAAATTGTGCAGTAGCAAAGGATCAAATTTGAGGGTGAATTTAAAAACAAACTGATGGTAAAATACTTACACCATCTCCTCAAACACTTTGACCCTCTCACAGCCCTCTGGAGGTTCCCGTTTGAACATGTAGCTGTTGTTGGGTTTGGGAGAAGTGGCAAAATTGGGAAGAGGAGAACTGCACAAATTGTCTGGAAATAAAATAAAGAATATAACATATTATAATACGTTTGCAGTTTTAATGAGACAAACAGGAAAAGAAAAACACTTTAAGCAATGTGCTTAAAGTACAGCTGTGTATCATTCGAAACATTTCAATACAAAACAAATTTCTGCACTTATACATAGTCGATATCTTGCAAATGCAAATTACATGCCAATGTTAAAAAAAAGCTGCCAACTTAGCCTAAAGAAAATATAATATATTTTAAACTGGCAAAGTTATGATTCAAATCAAAAACAGCCAACAGACAGACGGTGATCAAAGAACATTTTATTCCAGCTTTCATTTTCTAACCAAAGAGGGCTGAGTTCAATACGCTTTGCTAGCTTTTAGTATACATAATGTTATCTGTGTGTCAATTTTAACATTCTTTAAGACCAGAGACCAATCAGAGTCACTACAATCAGCATATGAGATGCATGCAAGTAGCGGCTGATCAATAAAATAAGTACAAATTGCAGCTCTGCAAAGGAATGAAATCAATTAAACTCCGTATTGCTTACTCGACCAATTTAGCATTACGGTTAGCAAAAAACAGTTTAAACCACAACTAGAGATACTATCTTTTTTCATTCCATGTATTCTTCTTTTATAAAACCTGGCGCCTACATTACCCACAATGCAACTCAACCCCTGACAGCTCAGTCAGAGAATCAGGTGTGTTATGTGAGTAGTTGCTAATGTAGTCTGATGAGGAGAGGGCTACAGCAGTCTGGTAAACTAATTTTAATCCAACCCACACATTTCTTTTTTCATTTGCAAAAACTTGACTCAACGCTGACTCAAGTGACGTGTCAATCACGTGAGGAAATTTCACATATTTCAAGAAGCTCCCTCTGAGGCTACAAAATTCTTTATACAACCTTTTGCACATATCCACACTCCTTACGACCTACAAAAAGAATTAAATGTGTAATATGGTTGAGTTCCCCCATAACGCAGTGAACACAAGCTGAATCCGTCAAACATGGGCACACCTTTGTCAATGTCCTCTGCAGAACAGGGGCTTCCATCAGGGGAGTGGAGGTGGTCGGAGCTGTAGGGGTGGAGCAACGGACTGGAGTCACCACTTGAAGGCGCCTGTGTGTCCGTGTCACGTGTGTCCCCGCTGTTGCTGTAGTGATGCGGAGGGAAGGGGGCGCGGCGGCCATCTACCACATCCATGGCCTGTGAGGTGAGAGGACGGAGGAGGGGGTGAGAAGTCATGTGTTAATGTGCGTGGATCCTGAAATGGTGTTGTAGTGGTGGTGCAGTTGGAGAGAATTTTAACTCATAGGGTCACAATCAGTCATCCGTAACAGCCAATGTGTCCTTGAAACACTCATGTTGAGGCGGAGCAGCAACCTGCTCACTCACTAGACAATGTCGCTGTTGGTGAAGAACATCAGATAAAATGTCCTATATTTAAAAATGACTGGAACTGAAAGGCCTCTGGTGTGTTTGTCTGTCTGTTTAAAGGGCAATTGGAGAAGCAAACATCACACCAGATGGTAATACTTGACAGTGGATGAACAGTGTGATGTGCAGAGCGTACTGCTTTGGCACAGCTGATTTAAAAAGGCTTGCTGCACAGCAGGCTGTAAATCTGTAATGGTGCGTGTGTTTGTTTGCGCTTAAACTGTGTGTGCGTGCGTGTGAGCGCGTGTGTGTGTGTGCACATGCAACTTTCTAGGAGGCTAGCTTTACAGACCTGCCAGGGTTTACTACCCCACATCAGACACAATTTACGCCTCCCCTCACCCCTAAGCGATTTAATTCAGTGCGAGCAGGGATGTATGCTGTCTGACTGAATGGTGCACAATGCTGCAAGGAACTTTACAAGACTGCTTTTGCATGCATGTAATACATTTGGAGCGCAGGCTGAAAAGCTATTTTTGACCACTGACAGTAGCTACTGCTGTGAACAATTTTTTGGCTGCATCGCAATTACAGTCTGTACGATATAACATGAATCTGACATTAAACCCAACTGGGACTAAAATCATAAGACTTAGAGGACAAATGTGTTAGGTGAGTTCATCAGTTATAGTACAAGCAAACTCAATGTGTTCTATGTGATATATATTATCCTCACGTTTGCAGTTCAACAAGCACTTTGAAAAAATGTTTTAAATAACACTTAATCTGTTGCTGGTGCGTGTTCACATCCCTACCTGTATGCCGTGCTCCCAGTCCTCTCTGATAAACACATTTTCTAGCTCGTGGTTGATGCCCTCGACACTGCTCGGCACTCTGGATATGAGGGATTTCGGCACAGGGATTGCCGACAAGGCTGATGAAGTTCCCTTGTACTGGAAAGACAGACAAAAATAAGTAAAAAATAACGTACACACAAACAAAATAATATATACTCAAATATGACCCCACCCTCACAACACATTAAAAGGATTAAATCAGGTCAATTATGCAATTACATACACAATACTTAAGATGTCTTCTGTGACAACAAGATCCGTTTGCGGTATTGAATTGTCGCCGATCCAGTTTCATGAGATATTTAATGGGTGGAGGCATTCAGTGTAAATATATGTGACTGAAGTGAGATTCAATTTCAGAGGGAACAAAAACGCAGTCATGATTGTGATCTACTGCTGGCTGGTATAGGACATATCCTCGTTTGTGTTAATTTTCCCACAGTGGTTGGTGTGTTCTGTTACTGGGCATCTGTTAATGAATGAACTGCACAGTAGAGAACAGGGCATGTCCAGACACATTCTCTCTCTCTCTATCTTCTCCTCTTTTAAGACAGCTGGTCAGAACCAGGACTCATTAACTAGACTTCCTCAGTCAAATGCTGTGCAACATACAACATCATACATTTTCATGACCTGCGCACAAACCTAAAAAGAGCATGCTACAACAAACTTACAGGCACTTTCACTTTAGAATGCCACCTTGCTTAACCCTGGTATATTCACATTCAGTCTTCTTATCTTTAACCGCAGTGATATGGCTTGGTCACCGTCTGTTTCATTTGTATGTTTTTTGCTTGGCTGCTAAGCTACCTTATCATATCATCGCTGTCAGGGTAAAATCTTGCATCACCAAAGTCAGAGTTAGTTAATGTTTTCACCAGAAAATAGCATGGCATTGACTCAGTTTGGCAAGGCATGAATAACTCACCTGTGGTTGGCATGCAATGCCATGCTGTGCCTGTTGCGACAGCTGCAGCGAGCTCTGCTCCCTGTCTTTGCTCTGCCGGCTGACCTGTTTGCTGCGCTGCAGCTGCAGTCTCAGTTTAGCAATCTGCTGGAAGAAAAATAACATTACTTCAACAAATGACAGATCACAATTAAGTTGTGAAGAAATATTTCTGTAAATGTGAATTTTCAACTTTTCCCATGAGTGAAATTAATGAAGCAAAACGTGGCTGAGCAAATCTTTTCGTATGAAGGGCTGCAGCTAACGCTTATTTTCATAAACAATTAGTCTGCAAATTGTCTGGTGTATGCTGTGGCTCTGTAGGTAGAACAGGAAAGGTTGTGGTTTGCTTGCTGGATCCAGCAGATGCACGTCCATGCACAAGATACTGGATCCCAGTTGTCCCCGATGGCTGTTCCAGCGCTGTGCAAGTGGATGTGAGGGCATAGAAATACTGTGGGGCACTTTGGTTAAGAAGCACTGCACCACTCCTGATGAGCAGATTGGCATCTAGTATGGTAGCCTGCGCCATCAGTGTAAGAATGTGTACAATTGGGCAGATGTGACACGTGTTGTGAAACGCTTCGAGTCTAAAGTAGGACTAAAAAAAGCACTTTATAAAAGTAAATTTCTCATATATGAAACTTCTAAAAACTGGCATGTTCACATTCCTCATATCTAAGAGTCAATTTAAGTTGCTCTAAGTGTTGTTGTCATTTTAGTTCACTTCCTATCCGTTTTGCAGGAACATTACATCACCACTCCTTTCTCTATTTCTGAGGCACCTCTTTTTGCCTCTTTCTTTTCTTAATGCATTATTTTTTGGATAGCATAATCCATCACCGGGAGGGCTGGAATTGATAGCTTTTCCCTGTTACACCATTGCTGGTGTTGGTACCAGAATGAAGTGGGCAGGGATACCAGAAAATGTATTTTCTCTTTTACTGCATGAGCAGTGGGAGGGGAGACATGGGTCACTCACCTAACACATAGAATATAGAGCTT
>OMLP01024733.1:32695-49165 GCA_900302685.1 Spondyliosoma cantharus | reverse complement strand
TAAGTTATAGTATCCCATTGCTCATCAGGATAAGGTTAAGTCTGGCTCCTGCAGTGGAATAAGTGATTAATGAGGCACAACACAGCCTGTCACTTTGATGGCCATGTGTTGAGACACAGTAATGAATTACATTTTCCTTCCCTACAGCTAGAATGAACATTTGTTCACACATACGACAGAATAAAATAAGCCCAAAACAAAGATTAAAAAAAAAGCCCTTTGGGGCATTCTTCAGTCATTATGTCTGGATAATATTGTCTCTAACTGTCTTGTGTTTACACGAAAAAGCAGGTAGTTGTGATATGTCCATCTGTCCTCTGTTTTGAAAAGATCTCTGTGCATTTCATCTTTCTGTTTTGCTGAACTCGTCAGGCTAGGACATCTTACACCTTAACCATCGGTATTAGTAGCAGTGATTTCAAGCCTGAGCAGACATTTTATCAGACAGAGTAATTGAAATCACCTGTGTGGGTGTGCAGAGTTGAGAGAAGATCAATCATGCTGTGCAAAAAAAAGTATGGCTCAAAATCTCCCAAAGCATACACCAGATTTTGTCCATTCTACAGAACAGTTCAGACCAAACAACCCACTCAGTATGCAAGAACACATGGCATTTAAACTTTAGGACATGGCACTAACAGTGTGAAACCAGAACTGTGTGTTCCTCTCTACTTTACTACAGTTCTCAGTACAGCAGTAGCTTAAGAAACAGTGTCATACTGATGTAAAGCAGCAATATGTAAAATATATCCAGAAAAAAAGAGATGGAAACAGCAGATATGCCAAACTTTCACTGTGGTGATGTCACGATGGCTATAGCTACTTTTTTTGCACAATTCATTCTTGGAAACTGTACTTTACAAAACAGTCTCAGCTCACCGACCATGTATTCACTGATGCTGATACTTTCTATTGTTTTACAGCCTATCATCAGCAGACCGACTTTCTTCAGTTACCAAAGTCAACATTCTGGTGGATGTAGTGCAAAAAATTTCAAGAGCTGCTACACCCAGAAGCAGTTTAAACATGTACGGTTCATCGACACCTGAGGAAACAAGCGATGAAGTAGAGTCTGATTTGTCAACTACGTAGTTCTACTTTTCACTTTTTCTGTGTTTTCCTACATAAAACGTAGCTGATTCTTTTAATGCGACCAGTCTCACACACATGGAAAGTGAGTTAACGCTCATAAGTACAATATTTGTAGTTTATCTTGATGTCAGAGCCCACAAATAGAGTGATTAGTTTTAAAGGTTAAGACACATCCTTGTTTTACATTTATATTGTGTCCATCTTTGCATATCTTGAGAATGAAGTCTCATTCTGTCTGACAGCAGCAGCTATTTCTGTTGAGTTCAGATGCGGCTTGTTGTGAAGGAAACGCATTAAACTGTCTCAGTCTATTACTGAACACAGATCAACAAATCACTGTGATTCTAACTGGAGCGGGAGTTAGGGAAATTATTTCTGGTCGACCTCGGTTTGTTCTTCAGAAAGACCTCAATCAGCCCATCAGGCAAGTCTGTCAGTCAGGAGGGGAGAAAAGAAGACAACAGGCAGATAAATGATTCTGAGGCAGTCATGCGTCTGGAATAACCAGCAGATAGAAACAGACACATAAATGCTGTGTTTACTTCATGGCTGCTAGACGTCTGCTTTTTTGGATTACCCAAATGCAGAACGGGCTGTGGGGTCAAGATGACTAAATTGTCCTCTTAAAAGGCAGAAATTGCTCTGATCCCACTGTTCCCTCTTCCTGTCTTCTGACCCCTTGTCCCTCCTCCATTTTCTCCATCCTTTTGCATGTTGAATTAGAGTGGATGACAGTACCTGAGCTGCTTCAGAGGAGCCTCAGCAATTCGGCAGAAGTGACACGCTCCGGCGGTCGTCTTGCTTTTTTCTTTCCTCACTCCACTTTCTCCTCTTTCTCCAGTATCGGCATTTTAATTCCTCCTCAATTCCTCCAAGCAAATCAGCCTCAGAGAGAGCCGTCCTGAGTGCTGGTGGGAATAAAGTAGCCCACCACATGTGAGAAAAGGCAAACACATCTCGGCCATCTTATTACAGTAACGTTCACAGGTGGTTTGAAAAACTCCCAGGTCAATTTCAGCAAAAATAAATTGAATAGCAACATCCTCTATCTGCACACAGCAATGTCCTCGAGTTGGTTTTCTGCTCGACAGGAAGCCCACCTGATGCTTTTTAAATATTATTTTGCACACCACACACACACACACACACTCACACACGCCGGCCACAACTCCAATCATGGTGATTAGATCTAAGTTTTTCCTCCCACTTCCTCGCTTCCTCTCCTCTATCTATATGATATTACTATCAAGGCCACACCTGTAATGCATTCATAATGCTTAATCACTACACGCATAAACACACCATGTTTTCTGACGCAGTACACCAGCAGTCAAATTCAATTGTTGTTCGAACAAACTGTCAACAACTACTACTTTGCTTTACTTAAGACAAACAGTGTCAGCTTAGGATACTCTATGGACTTGTCCAATCAGTCAACCCATAGATTATAACTAGTCGAGAGCATCCGTAAAACAGTTGAAGCTGTAATTTATAAGAAGTTACAGCTTCTGGCCCTGTTCAGACCTCGTATTAACATGTGTCCTCGGTGATCCGATCATAAGTGGACAGCTCTAAGTACAGGTGTGAACGCCTTCAAGACCCATTGAGGACTCACTGGCGATCTGTGCGGCATGCGACCACATTCTTTTAGCAGCGTGTATGTACATGTGTCCTCTGCCACATCAAAAGACTGCCTACTCAACTGACGTCCAGGAAACAAGAAGACACAACACTTAGAATGGACTACACGCGGTCGGATTTCCATTTGGTTTACCGTAATGTAAATCACCTCTCTGTTATCAGCAGATGTTTGTGAACACACTGTTTCAGCTAACGGTTGAACTTGTAACAGCAACATCCCAGACTCCTTTACAGATCGCTTGATTTTAAGGAGTTGTTGAGTCGGAGGTGAAACAGAACAAGCTTTTTGAAATGGTTGCAGCCAATTTTAAATCATTCATGCCTTTTTGTTAATTCGGCATTAAATGCCAAACATCAAGTTGTTTCTCTCCTTGTATAAGTGTCCAGATGTTGCAGCGTCGCTGTACAACCATACTGTACCACTACTGTCGTGTCTACAGTGCGTCTTACCTCCTGTTCAAACACACTGCTCTAGCTGATTTTACACTAAACATAATGAGGAGACGATTGACATGTCAAGTTTTACAAATACCATGAACAGTAACCAATATATTCGACTTCTTTGTCGCCTGTGGAGAAAGTCCTTAGACTCCTTTGAAAATATCGAGTATTATATATGAGTTCTGATAAACTTTATTAACTTTGGGAAATACTGTCAATCAAATTCTTAACTCATCACAGAACTGGCTGTCACTCAGGACAGATTTTAATACCAGGTCTGAATTCTAATTTTTTCATATAGTTTATATGAGGCATCGCAAAGACCCAAGAGTCATAAGCATTACGGATGTATGATAATACACTATAAATGCCACTGCAATGCTCTGTAGATGTGGTCCTTATAGACTATCACTTTCCTAACATTTATCCCCATGACCACGTCTTCACATCTGCTCCCCCGTTGTCATCCATCTCCTCTTTCTCTATAATTTCCCAGGCCCCTCTTCTATCGCCCTCATACTCATTTTTCTCTCTCCCCTCCTCAACCCTCCAGTACAGTATAGCGCTGTATTGAAATTGCTCCACGGTGCAGATATTGGGGTGAAAACAAGCCCATAGCCCCCCAGCATTTCTCCCAAATAACACATTTCATTTCCTGCCACACTGTCTAAGTCCCCCAACACAACCCCTAACCTCTCCCTCCCCTCCTCTCCCTGAATCTGTGCTTCCGTCTCTTTCTTCTCCTCCGTGCTGTATTTTCCTGTCAAAGGCCAATACAATTATTCATACAGAAATGTCTCTGTACTCATGCATAAAATGAAACTTATTCAAGCTCACACGCTCGCTCACCTGCATACTCGAATTGCCAAATATGCTCAGTAGGGTGTGAACAAAATGTATTCTTCTTTTTATATATATATGTATATATGTGTGTGTATATATATATATATATATATGTGTATATGTATGTATGTATGTATGTATGTGTATATGTATATATATATATATATATATCACTGTCTTCACGCTCACACAGATCTGGCCTCCCCCACACACTCAAAACACACATAAACTTACCTGTTTGGGGCATATCTTATATAAAAACCAATATGTGCTCGGAACTATATGAAGAGCTAATGCATTACTCATGTTTTAAAGAGAGAGCCAAGAGAAATACCCCCGCTGGGCTTCTGTATTAACTAATTCATCCTCTGAGACCCACTCCTCTCACATCGGCTTGTGCGATTGAGCTTGAAAGATTCATGAGGTTGAGGCTATTAATATCATTGGCCCCTAACCCACCTCACCAGCATGTTCACAGATCTCAGCGATGGGGTCAAACAGGATGGAAGGGCTGGATGGTGGTGCAACCGACAGGATGTGGCTGCAGATAATGGATGTTTTTATCAAAGATACACATTGAGATGTTTGTCAGCCGATGAGAAAACCTGGTGATTTTGAGCCAGAAAGTGAGATCGTCATGCTTACAGCTGGAGGTAAAACTAAAGCTGAGTTATACCCAAAAGTGTAGGTCGAAGGAAGAAATCTGCAGAAAGATGTAGTCTGAGTGAGTTGCAAGGGTATGTAGGGCAAGACAGATGGAAATGGCCAGTGCTGCCACGCTGCTCCGCCTCAGGACTTCCCATTCATTCCGTCATTAATGATGGAATGGCTCTATGTGTTTGGCTCCAAATCCTCCAAATTCTACTGGTTGGGTCAACACGTTGTGGAGTTTTAAACTGCATTTTCTTGGCTCCTGCTTTTCTCCAGCAAAGTAACATCTGGTGCTGGCCGACGGGTGGAAGAATGCACCATTAGACAATGATGATTCATGCAATGATGAGTAATTCGATTGCTTATGTAAGGTACAACAGCACAGACAAACGTAATGAGGTTGAATACTGGAAAATAGAGATTCTTATGTTTACAGGAAGTCCTAAAAAATCTGTTGCCTTTTTGCCGGCTAAGTGCCTCCAGCAAACCATATATAGATTTTTTTTTACATTTTTGTACTTGTGTGTTTGTGTGCACCTTTGTGTTTTTGTACTAAAGACTCTAACAACTAACAAGGATGTGCCTCCATTAAAACGAATCAACATTATCCTGCAACCATCATAGCTGAATAATAAAGTACTAAAGTAAAGTACCTCCCTATCACTTGTTTCTGCACTATGTAACTTCAGTGAGAGGATACTTACTATCAGCAGCCATTTAGCTTAGCATGGCGACCAGAAGCGCGGGTAACAACTAGCTTGGCTGGGTGAAGCGACGTCCTGGAGTCTCTTCTGCAGCATTAATTTCCAGGAAGTCACTGGTCCTATTCAAGAAACAGCACATCGCCGGTCTTTATGCTAAGATGTGCTAATCGGCTGCTCGCTGTAGGTTCATATTTATCGTACAGACATGAATGATATCGATCCTCTCATATATCTCCTAGGAAGAAAGCATAACAGGCTATAAGATATCCTTAATGTTGTAACTACATGTCCAAGGACAGTGCTTCGATGCTTTAAATCATTTATACCACATACCAAAATAGACCCAAGTATCATCATCAGCTCCATGTAATAAAAGTAAGCATGTGCTCCAAAACAGAGGATAGAATAAAATGGATTGTTTATCTTGTGTTATAAACCTAATTTTTGGTGAAATATTCTGTTTTTCTGAATAACTAAAGCAGTCTGACAAAGACATAACAGCATATGACTCGGCACAGTGACTGGGATGAACCATGCATGAGGCTGGATGCTGCAGCGAGAATGTGTCTTTTGTGTGATTGATGACCAGCAGTTTATCTCAGTTTGTCGGCAGCTGAGGAGCTCTTAAAGGACTATGATTGGCTGGCTCAGCCTGTACCGACATGCCTCATTAATTCATCCACGCCACTGGCTCCCTCAATCAGCATCATGATTGGCTCTACACTCCCCAAGCACCACACGTACTCTTACCTGAGTCGTGCCAACAGCACCGGCAGCGATGTGCAAACACAGGCATACACAAATCGGTCACAATAAGAGACACGCCTACAAATACACACACAACTGGTCAGCACACAGCTGATGACACAGAAATCCCCAGACATATGGAAGCACACAACGGCAACATCACAAATGCAACCTCAAGCACTTGCAGATGTGTGTCAGTTAAACTCTGTTCACTTTCTATAAGAGATGGCGTAATTTCCCTGTTCCAATCAGCGTGGACTCTCCTTCCACTCAAAACTCCTCCGGACAATGAGAAACAAAGGACATACTGGCTGCAGAGATGAATGACAATGAGCTGCAGCTGTGTGTGTTTGTGTGTGTGTGTGTGTGCGTGTGTGTGAGAGTGTGTGTGTGTGTGTGTGAGAGAGAGAGTTCGGCAGTATTTCGTCGGTATAAACACACCTGCAGATTAATGAGCTGCTGGCCAAGTTGCCAGGACTCACCTCTCTCTCTTTATCTCCTTTTCTCTCCCTCGCTCTCTCTCTCTCTCTCTCTCACACACACACACACACACACACACACACGTGTGACACACTTGTGACACACACGCCACCTTGAGTTGCCTCCTCTTTACCACTCTTCTTTGTAATTTACTCGTCAGCTGAAGTGTCGGGTACAGCGAATGAATATGCATGTGTGCGTCTGATATGTGTTTGGTTTATCTAAGCGTGTGTGTGCGTGTGTGTGTGCGTGCATGCAATGCTGGATGGATGGAGGCAGTGACTCTGTATACACTGGGTGACAGCTGTAGGAGGAAGTGAAGCATATAAAGGCTGGCCACGTAGAAAGCGGGACAAATTGATTTCCCATGAAGACGGGGAAGTTGTTTTTTACACGGGGGGGGGGGGCTTATCAGCATACCAGAAACATTCACTCAACACCACACACATACAGACACACAAACAACTGCACACCGGGACACAAACTTCTATCATCCAATGTAAATATGGTTCATGTAATGCTAAATTCGTATGAGAGTGCTCACAAACATAAGAACATGAACATGTGCACTCAAGCAGCTCTGACCTCTCCCCTTTAAAGGTCCCCTGTGAAGTTTCTGACCACTAGGAATAAGGAGCACCAGCGTACCATGTTTTGTTTGTATTGTGTGTGTGATACAAAACACTTCACAAAAAAAAAAAAAAAACAATTCACATTCAAACGTTGGTGTTAAGCTATTCCATCAATAAGATGTTGGTGGTTAATGCACCAACAAACTTAAGAAAGCGGCAACCGAGGACTAAGTAAGATGGTGGCTACACAGGAGGGGTTCACAACACTGGTACGCTCTGATGTTATGACAGGAGCGAGTGCTTTGAATGTGAATGTCGTGATTTAATTTGAGTATTAATGATTTGTGTCAAATATCTTTCCTCACAGATGTCTGCTCAGTTGGACCTTGCTCTGACTCGCTGATCAAATGTAAAAACAACATTGACTTTGGTTGTTACAAACTAGACTGTATTTTGATTAATGAATAATTGCAGGATCAGTCACAGTCACTGTGAAAAATCACAGTTGCTGACTATAAAGCAAGTCCAAGCCTGAAATCTCCTCTTTAAGAAAAAGAGTTTGCTGGTCATTCATCATCTTTACATCCTGTGAGGATGTGTGGATCCTCACACATGTAGCAACGCATACATGTACGCGTATCGTACACACTGTGACCACCTAAGCCAACAGATAGAGGTTTTTGCTTTTTCTTATCTCCATGGCAGCGGCAGAGCAATTCAAGAAAAAGTAGCAGGAGACAAGAATGCGACAAAGCGCGATGCAGCATGAAAGCATGAAAGAGAAGGAGACAGAAGAAAGCTGATTGAGAGGATAAAGTCCTTGACCAGGCCTGAGGATGATCGACTGTCACAAATTAGCTAAAAAATAAATAATTCCTCTTTAAGATTAACCAGAGGCAGTTTGTTTGGTTCATGAGCCCTTTCTTCTCAGATATAGATTTAAAGATCCAACATCAGAGCTTCTCTATGCAGAAACACGTCCTTATATAATGTCGCCGTCAGTGATTAATTGAATCTGACAGCGCTAAGGAAAAAATAGATAATTTCACTCTACTATTTCCTCTTTAAGTATGTCAGAAATAGCGACAGGAGGCAGAGAATAGCCTGTCACTCACCCCTCTGGGGAACTGCTCTACTTTAAGAGTAGAGTTATTGTATTTTTTTTTTAAGTGTGTACGCTCACACAAGTAAGGAACAGGAGAGAAGGAAGTGAGGAGGAAGGAGGGAAGGAAAGAGAAGAGGAAGGGGGCAAAAGAGGAAGCGACAAATTGTAAGGGAGGAAGACAGGTGGAAGATGGAGGGAGGAGGAAGGTGAGAATGAAGGGAAAAGTGATAGCATAAGCAATCCATTTTAAGAGTGAGAGAGATTTTAAGGCATGTAGCTCCTCTAAGCTGAGGTGCGATGTGTTAATGATCCCACCCTGGGTGTCGCGGGCAGATAAAGTTGTCAAGGAACAGACTAAAACCCACAAGGCCCAGAGGGACGCTACCTCTGCTAACACCAGTAGCCCTTAAGGGACACCTGTAAACCCTCCTGATTCAAAGGAAATTAGCCCGGTAAGACCCACTGGGCAAAGGAGGATAAACTTGCCATTTAGAGATCTCCAGAGGGAGGTAGAGAAAATGGAAGGTAAAGAAACATGGAGGTGACTAATGAAAAAGGAGTGTGGAAGGCAGCGAGGGAAGGAAATGACTGCGGAGGGAAAAAAAAAAAGAATGATTACAACCCCAGTTACAAAGACGTTGGGATGCTGTGTGAAAAGTAAATAAAACCAGCCCAGTCGCCAGGATACTATGCGTCAGTTAACATTCATGCAGACAACAGCAACGTCCGAGGCTGATGTGTGTACATCACATTATATGCCACCTGTTCCAGCAGGTGGCGGAGGGGAAGATAATGGCGGCAACAACAAGGCTGCCAAAACGGGCGACTGCAATTCAAGTAACACCGCTTTTAAGGACATCACATTTCCAGCGTTTTTTTGTGGCGACCAAAACTGGAACCATATCCATCTGTGATCGTGACCGTGATGTGATTCTAACCCTATTCAAGTGTTTTTTGTGCCTAAACCTAAGCAGAGTACAAATAATGGCTTTGTGGCAAGATAGGAATATAGGATTCAACCTAAACAAACGTAATGTTGAAACATAAAGCAGCTTTGAGCATCTGTGGATTTGCAGAAACGTACTTTTGAGTTGGGATAGGGTGAGTCTCACCACTCATGATTATATATATATAGATATCATTTTAACAGGCACAGATCTTTTACAAATGTTAGCATTGCATTGACACTTTTTTTTTTATCTGTGCTGTACAAATTCGGATGATTCTTTGGATCTATTCTGCATTTCCTGTAATTTTTAAATCTTCCTCCATCTCTAGTTTCCTTCTCTCTCATTTTGTGAGAAGGCCAAAAATAGAGTGATCGGATGGTACTGGTGGCACTGTGGCAGCTTGCTTCGGCTTCTCCTGGCTCTGACTTTCATGCCCCCACTCCCACACAAAGTATAAACAGACACTCAAAATGGAGCCTGTGAATACACACACAAACACACACATCTATACTGTATGGCGTCTGTGAGAGGAGTCAGGCTGTCAGAACTGAAGGCTAGCGGAGCGATGTGAGATGTTGTGACACTTTACCTCATTACATTTTCCCAGGCTGTTATGAATGTTGCAGCAGCGCTGTCAACCAAAGCGAAGACCTGTCTGAAACATACCGTGCGCACACACATCCACAGTCGTTGGCGCATGCACATTCACGACGCAGCACATGAATTACAATGATTATTTTGCTCTTTTTATATTTCATGTTGTGGTATGATTTTTGGAAATGTCTACAAGGCAGGTTTCAGGCTCACTTTGTTCGATTCCCCCTGATGCACAACGAAAAGTCTGGTAAACCCAGACGATTTGGATCGCTGCCTGCACGCGACTCTCGGTACATCATCGGGGCTCCGAGATGTAATTGCGTCTGGGGCTAGTGGTGAGGTAACACATCCCTGTTCATTCTCACACTTCCGCCAAGTAAAAGGGATGAAGACTTTTCTGTATTTTCACCAGAAACCCCAGGATGAAGGACTTTTCTCATCAGCATTGCGCTGAGCTCTCTGGAGAGCAGCACAGAGCCTTGGGCTGTACCAGAGCTGCTGTGTAGTCTGTACGTTTCCACTTCTCCCCGCTGATCCTGATCCCTTTGTAATCCACCCGCACCCAAACACAGCTGACAGTCTGCGACTCTATAGTACACTGCTGTCCCAGACACACACATGCACACAGAGACACACACGACTCACACTGTTCATTCAGACAAACACACACTCACAGGTGCAAGCGGAAATACAAGTACACATGAGGTGCACGTGTCCAATTTGTATCGCTTATTAGATTAAATACACTCTGAAACACTGAAAAGTAGTTGTAGTTGAACATCTATTTTCGTTCTTAGAATATTCCCTCCATTTTGTAGCTGCAGGGAAGTTTTCAATCGTATCACATAATCTTTTACAAAAGAGACTTTTTCCAGCTGGCATGGATAGATGATCAACGCTCCATTTATCTCTGAGCACTTTAAAGACGTCTCAGACTCAAAAGTTGAGACTGAAAGTTTATTCCTGATCTTCGAAACACAAGTTGACAAAATAATCTCCTGACAAGGACATTTTGGTAGCCGTTCTGGCTCATGTGATGGAATTAAAAGCTCCAGAACAGCCACTAAAAGGAGCTTTAGGGGAGATGTTTTTGTCGACTGATCATATTAAAGTTTTCTCTGCATGTGTTATCTAATACCAAACTCAGGGGTCCAGACTGGGACAGTTGAGTTGTGTGACTACTTTTGGGAACAGTGCAACTTAACTTTAGTAAGTAATTTAAGTAGAGCCACCACATACTGACTTGCCAATATGACCCCTGTGATTCTGCATTTTATATCATCATCATCATCGTATATCATGTGAATCACCACGAGCTGCATCTCCGCTCGCTAGTAACGTTTTGACACAGCCACCCGTGAGATCTGACCTGCACCCCAAACAGAATTGCGTAATTTTCTTTTCTTAGAAGTTCATGCAGTTGATGCAGTGTTCACACAGGAAATCCAGCACGATGAAAGGGTTTGATTTTGTGGGATTTCTTCTTTTTATGTGGCCTTTACAAAATCCCAATTCAACTCAAGTTACACTACAATAAAAAATAAAAACGTGTGAGATTATAGAGAGCATCAGGGGACAATATACAGTATCTACTCTATAGATCTAATAATACTGTCATAATTCTGTACTAACCGCACCGTTATCCAGCAGTTATTATAGGTGAGAAATTCATGTTTCATATCTTTTCCGTCAATCATTTTGTTTCTTAGGCTTAAACAGCTGTTAAACTTGACTCTCAAATCTCCTCTGCTGGGCTTTTCCTGAGATAGCAGAGGAAAATAATCTTTGGACAAGGCAGAAATCCATTTACACAGAGGACTCCTGTGTTTGTTCAGCTGCTACAAGGGATGGATGTACAGTTTGATGGTCTTGTCTTCCACAAAGTCCGTACCTGTAACTGCAGTGAGACTGAACCGAAATTTTAAAGTGGCAGCGCTCTCTTGAAAGAGCTGCAGGGTCACAATGAGTCAGGTCATAATGGATAGATCTTGATAAAAAAAATTAAAAACAGATCTGATGAGCTTAAATTATGCTTAAGCACTTATGGGAGGTTTAAAATTTAGAGTGATACAGGGCTATCAGTTATTAGGCCTATTGGATTAGGCTGGTTGGTTGGTTGGTTGGTTGCTTGGTTGCTTGGTTGCTTGGTTGGTTGGGTTAGGGTTAGGAGATCAACATGCATGGGACTCAAAGAGTTAGAATTGGTAAGCAAATACACCTCTTGCTCTCTGTTAGCAAGTGAGTGGGCGTCCACACATCCTAAACTACACATACATCAGGTTTGTGCTTGCAGCTGTGTATATTTATTCCGTGTGCACACACGCTGTGCTCTGCCAGCACACACACTCAAGAATACAAACATTTGAGGAGTGTGATGCTCTGCTGCACACACACACACTCTTTACACAGACAGACACATACATTCACATAAACACATCAACATTCATTTGAAGCTCTTTCTCATTAATGCTGCTGGTACACACACAGAAACACACAGGTTTTATAGTTATTGACACAACACAACATGGTCCATTGAGTGGCCATGCTGTTTGGACGAGCGGCGGCTCAATAGAAAGGTATCCATCTTTGTAGAAGGGCATGGAAATGTCAATGCCCCTCAGCTAGCTAAAGGAAGTCAATCATCCGGGGTCTTCCACAATGAAAGATGACAAACACAAAGAGCCTTTGAGCAAAAACCTTTGTGTGACAAACATTTCCATTTCAAAGGCGTCATTTTACAGGATGTCATGTCAATTTATTTTTACATAATGTCGGCTGTGGTTCGGAGGCAATTAGGAGACTCAAAAAAAGGGGTGACCAGATCTGCCCCTGCCGTTGGTTGATAAGGGGGCAGACGGGCACCCTGTGTGTTTGTAAGAGTGTGTTTCTGTACGGGTGTGTGTCACAGATTGGTGATTGGTGAGTACGCTTGAATGAATGTGAGTTTTTCTTCTAACTAACGGGCAAAAAAGTCTTCTTATGTAGCATATACTGTCCCTTCACGCCCTGTCAGATGTGAAGTCTCCTGGTGGCATTTAGTGGTTCAAAGGTTCTCTGTGTAATTGATCAGACTGCTGCTTGATCTGTACGTCTGGCATTTAGTCTTCATAGGAAAATGTGCTTTTCCAGCTCTGTTACCTGGCTGGCTTACAAATGTCCGTGCCTGCCACCAACAGACATTTGGTGCGGATGGATTATACACAACCTATAATGAGATTTGCTTGTGTTTCCACGCAAGTATAGTGTGGCGTCTGAACAGAAACACACCGCGCTGCAATGTCTGAAATTCTTGTCGTCATTCATTTTTTTTTCCCATGAATTTTCCCCATGAATGACTTTCTTTTTCTCTCTTCAACCTTTTTTTTTTTTTTTTTGTCTTTTCAACTTTTTTCATTGTCGCTGCCCTCTTCATCTTTTCACTTAATGAAACACTCTTTATCAGAGGTTTTCCCAATTTGCCAAAGCAATTACGCCTGAGACATTTTTGCAGAAACAGGACTCTCACTCCTGCAGAACTTTCCCCTTCAAATGTTAAATAGCTCAACAAAAAAAGTGTGACGCAGCACTGAATCCCACTGCTCCCAGCACTCGTTCAAACAGTCATTGTGTTGACAGGCAAATGGCTGCAATCTTGACCCTCTCAATAGACATGTGTAGTTGTTTTGGCATTCAAAATGGGCAGCTGGCATCTTTGCTCACTCTCCGCTGCACTCCAGCTACATCGCAAACACCTTAGCACAAGAGCGACAATCACTTTAAAAAGCCACACGCAGATGAAATTGTAGCTATTTTTGTGTCAAAGCCCACAAATGCTAAAAGTAAAAAATAACTCAAATGCTTCTCGCGTTGACATATCCTTTTATTTGATGTTGTGGGTGAATATTTATGAGCGTTCGGAGTGGAGAAGAAGACGTTTGCAAAACAACTCACTGCTCCACAAAAAAAAAAAAAAAAGATGACCAAAAGAAATCAGACGGTGTTGTTTTTATGTGATAAGAATCCAGACATGTCAAACCGCAGCTTTAAATGGTGTGCATATAAAGGTATCTACCTCTGACCCTGTTTGACAGTATCATCCTGTTAAAAACATCTATACAGTGAATTCTTTGTTACAGTAAATACAAAATATGAGATTAAGATTGTTTCCTTTTATTATGATTAATGTCAAAATATATGTAGATATATGATTATATATGATTTGTTATGTTGAAATGTTTTTTCTTTTCTTTTTGTTTGTTTGCTTTGTTTTTTAAAAATAGATAGAAAAACGTGCATTCAGTCTAGTGTGATATGCTTTGTGGAGAAATGTAAGGAAGATCAAGACCTAGCATCATTGATCGGCGTGATCAGAGGTGTGCACCTGCATGTCACATTGTATTCTACGTCTCTGCAACTAAACGAGATGTCAAACCACGTACAACATTCAAGACCCTTTAAACTTCAAATCTTCAGTAACATTTTCTATAACATTAAAAATTCAAATAGGCCACGATCAAAGTTTAACCACTGTGAGTATAACTCTAAAAAAATAGAAATACAGAAAATGTTCATGTGTATTACCCAAAACTGTCTTCACATTTTTTTATTTCTGGAATATTTTTAGGAACAGACAGCATCTAACCAGCAGATGACGGTCCAAAAACGACAAGAACATAAACAATAGGCAAAATCCAATTTAATGTCAAGTAGACACTGTTCACAAGTAACAACGAAATAAGGTAAAGAAACAAAACGAGACAAAACTTTGAGAGCCTCAGGGCAACATCTCATTTCAAGGATCGGATGGTTGAGCACATCCTCGATACAGGAAAATTAAACAGGGCTAATGAAATCAATCTGGTGTGACGTTAGGTTTTCCATACAGCTATATTCCTTGTAAAATGTTTTACTCTTATTCCTAACCCAACTTCACTGGGGGTTGGCAAACCATTAACTTTCAGAGACACATATTCATATATGGGGGGTGAGGGGTACATCTGATTTCCATTTTTGACGTATTTTTTTATGTGATTCTTATGGTGTTATTCTTAAGGTTGGAGTTAGTAAAGTTACCCAGTAATCAGATCTCCGGATCCAGTGGAACGACAACTGTCCTGAATGTCAGATAGGGTGTCGCAACACCCTGAAGGTTAGGGCACTGCAGTACTGCAGCAAAGGTGAAATGTAATCTTATTTGTGCATCTTATATGGGGTGATATAGGGTTAAGTTAAATTGCATCAATCTTTATCTTCACAACTTCCATATCTAGATTTATTCCAAGGTCTGACATTCTGAGTCCGGATCAGTCGTCATTAGGTATCAATAAACTTGACATAAGAGCTTCATACACTCTAGAGTTATAGTTTTAAATAGTGGTTGTAGCTATAGCTATAGCCAATAGCATGGCACAATTGTTCCACAGGATTCGTAGAAAGTAAGTCCCACTGGTCTGAAAAAACATTTTAACATTGACAGAAAGAGTGTGTTCATGTAGCACTCAATTCCTCTTAGTAAGAAAATACTTTTCTTTTTTTCAGGGCCTGTTAGTTGCTTTTTTATAGAGTCCTCACTTGACACTGAAGGGAAAGAAAACATTCAATTGTAGACCCAATCATATTCATAACGCGTAGTGTCATCTCAGAATTCATTGATCTTACACTTACACTTGTAACTAACTGGAAGAACCTTTTGATTTTACTGATATTAGACTTCGACTTAATCGTATCAAACCTCATGCTACTCGTTGACACCTTAATAGGAGAAATCTGCGGCATGGACAAATTACCAATAGCTTCAAACGGAGTGCTGCTTTTCTGTTTTCATTTGTGCCTAATGTGGGAATTTAATTAACCCACGGACCTCTCAGGCTTCCCTTATAGTCACTTAGAGAGTTATGTTATTTAAAGTGTGTAACTTTTATCCGGAGATAAAACAAATACCCTCTTAAATCTTTTGGAAAATCGGTGACTTCTTGTGATTGTAGCCTCATTATTTGAGTGCAGGATTTCCTCCACTTCCTCGTATTAAAAAGAATAAGAGACCGTATATAATATATATAATGTCCTGTTTAAAAAATCAGTTCCAACTGGAAGCAGAAAGTTAGTCTCTTATAACCATGCAAGAGCTTTTATGGCAAAGTTACCCAGCCACTGACAGAATATACCATGTTTATATGCATGCCTGTCCTTGGCTGACGTATTGATTCTTCTCTCCAAGCCTTTATTACCCTCTGAGTGGACCCCCCCTCTCTCTCTGCTGGACACTTCCTGACCAAAACTCACAAGGATTCATAGCCGTGAAATTGCTGATTGCAGTTGAGGGCTCATTTACAAAATGGAAAAAGAGCTGTTTACTTTTCATTTGGCCCAAGCATTCACAAAACGGAGTGGCTCGGGCGAGAATTGAAAGCATAAATCTCACTGTAGTAAAGCAGAAAAAGGCCATCTAGAGTCGGGTAAAGTCATAGAGAGGACATAGGGATGGTGGATGGTTTTGGGCGGGGGAGGGGGAGTGGGCAGGTGATGGAGTTGATCTTGGGCTGGTCATAGCTCTGGTCAAGTACACAGGTAATAGAAATTTAATCTGATCTATTGAACTGACAAATAATCCCAAAAGGGAAATGGAGGACGGCTGACCCAGGCCCCCTCTCCCAGCCGATTTCTGTTTG
>OMLP01024733.1:20291-32404 GCA_900302685.1 Spondyliosoma cantharus | reverse complement strand
GGTAAACAACAAGTTACATATTTATTCTGCAATCAAACACCCAAGTCCAAACGTTGCATTTCTCAATCGGCGGTGAACCACATTTAAACCTCAATTTCATATCTATATCCCCTCTGCCATTCTGTTAACCACATCAACTTTTACATCCATTTGCTGCCTCTCCTGACAGATTCAAATTAATAACGTTGGCTCAAAGGAAAGCTGATAGCGTCGCTAGTGTGTTAGCTGCACCCAGCAATTACCACATTGCCTGGCACCTGTTTATCCCTTCATCCATTTCTCTGCCAGCAGATAAGTGGAGCGCTGCTCTCCCCGACTCCCTGGAGACCCCACTAGTGCCCAGGCCTGATTTTGTTGTACTGGGGAGTGAGCCAGAGATTGGTGGACACACACATACAAATGTACAAATTCAGTCAAAGACACTCACACACACACACACACACACACGGCCACCTGCTTCACTTGGACGCTTCTCTTATTAAGCCTGTTGGGCAGAGTGGACGCTGAGTGGACAGAGCTGCTGCACTCCTGCTCTCGTCTCTACGTTTGAGCGGAGACGAGGAAGGTGGACAAATGCAGAACACTGAGGCAGGAAGGTTAAAAAACTAAAATGATGGCCGAGGTGCAAAGTTCAAAATACAAAATACCAGCAACAGAAGGAAGGAAAAAAGGCTGGCAAGGAGCAAGCCAAGAGCAAAAACTGAAGTACAAAGTGTAACGTGCACATACATACACTAAGTGTATACTTCAGTGAAGTAGGAGGCATGTTGCATCCAGTAGTTCATGAAAGGAACAATGTTTTGCATTTTCATTGGTTCTGAGTTGTTGAGGGAGGAAGACTGAGCAGATTAAAAAGAGGTTAATAAAGTTTTTGCCCTAAAACCCATAAATCATAATCACTGTTCTGAGCAGAGTCATTTTATGCTTTTTGAAAAGATGTCTTGAGGGGATCTTTAGTTCTCAACCATGGAAAAATAGACATTTTACAAACCAAAGCTCACTCGCTCCTCTCAAAGCTTTCAACTGAGTCATCGCTTCAATAAATATGACATCACCTATTGTGCGATAAGATAACCTGAAGGTCCACTCTAGGATGACGTGATAAAAATCCCCAACGACAGCTAAGCAAACTCCATCTACTGAGGTGTGTTTGACAGTAACAAAACAAGCTTGACTTTGGTTTAGCATTGTTACAGATGTGTGTTTGATGGTAGCCCGACTGATACTGGAGGCCAGTATTTGAGAGCATATATTTTCGATAACAATCTTTCAATTTAGCTGAATACCGACTGGGATATGTAGTCGGGCATTTTACCATCAGGCCTCTATAGTTCACAAACTACATAATGGAGACACCGTTTCTAAATCACACATCTTTGGCAAAGCTGTGCTGCAGTTAACTCAACCTTATCAAGTTCAACTAAGCAGCCATTTGATTGATTGCAAGTGACAATGTCCATCTCACACAGTCACATTTCCTGGTGTATTGATGACCCCGTTGTGCTTACATTTCTCAGGACATCCTTGAAACTTGACGAGAAGAAGTTTAGTCTATTCCAGCTGCAAATGTCTGGAGTGTGCAGATAGCGTCTACCCACCGACTGTGTCCCCTCTAATAGCCGATTTTCAGAGCTGTGCCTTATTGAGCCCAGTGCTCCTAAAATTCCCCAACTCTTTACCTCAGTGCTACTGTGCTTAATGAGGCCAGATGCTGACTCGTATTAGGCCCAGTAGCTGTTTTTCTCTTTTTTCAGTTTTTTGAACAGCTGTACCGGCAAACTGCTCATCTGTTGGTTCACAGTGTGAAGGGATGGATATTTTCAGTTGCTATCATTCATCATACATCATATTTTAATTACACGGAGCGCCTCTGAGGAGATCCAGGCATCTGTTTTCATGTAAATCATATGCATCTTCTCAGGTCCGGTTTTGTCCAGCTGTACTGTTTTTTTTCTCTGCACTGGATATTCTTAAAGTAAATTTAGATGGTTCTAAAATTGGTGCACTTTCTTGTCAAAGAACACTCAAATGACAAAAGCGTTTCTTCCAACCATTATTTCTTTTACTTAATTTTATCACATCATACCAGGGCTCTCTGCAGGCAGATTAATTGGCTCAGGAAGTTTCTATTCTGCTGTTTGTCCTTTTTCCTTCAACACCATTAACTCAGCATGGCCTGGCTTCACCGCAAGGCAGTGCATGATCAAGCACTTTAGAGACTGGAGCCTTAAAATTTTAATGATAATATTATGTTTAGCTGTAATAGAGGTCCGTGATTTAACGTAGCTCGCATGGCTGGCACAGGATACCTCATGCAGTTTATTTTCTTTACCAGTGGCTTTATCAATAATGCTGCAGTCTGTCAACAACGACGATGGACAACCACGATACTGATGTCAATCTAGAGTCACGTATCTCCCAACTATTAGAGCTCTTGGTCACACAAACAACAAGATTAAAGTGGCCCTCCATCGTTTCAGGTCTTTCATTCGACCCGCTCTGCCTCCAAAATGTCCACCTTCATTTCAAAACAAGCTTGTAACACAGGCCCAAGCATAGATAGCCCTACTTACATCACTTTGACATCATCTGGGTTTTTGTTTCGTTTCGAACTTTGAAAAGCTTTCTCCAGAGCCCCTGGAGACATTATGTAACTTTCTTCAGCGGGGTGATCAAGCCTTTGTTGTCATCATGAAACTGTGAATCAGCCCTCGCCTTGATGTCAGATTATGCAAACCAATCGTTAAACACATTTTCTGTTCTCTGTGTTTTTGTATCTTACTCTACCTGCTTTCTTATTCTGTTTTCTTTTGTATATTTTATTTTTCCACCCCGTCATGAGTCAGACAGACTCTGACTCAAGTCCAGTGAAAGAAACTGATGAGTTGATCCATTTTCAATCATGAAGTATTTTTCTTCTGCTTTGACTTTTCTATCACAATTCCACATTATACTGCAGAGTTGCCCACTGTAAAAGAGCACTGCAGCATTGATGACAGAACATAGTTCCAGTGACACTTATAAGGGGCCACTAGCTGCCACACAACCAGAAGCTCTAGTCATTCCTAACCTGACAGGCACTTGTTAGGGGGACGCCGTTTGACGCGAGTGTATTAAGGACATTGCTTGTTTGGAGAAGCTGTTTCAAAACCGGAATGTTTCCCCCTAAAAATGTGTTTGTTTTGATGTACGTGAACACAGCCATCAGACTTGGATGTGGGACGAAAACGAGCTTGCCAAAAAAAAGGCTGGTAACAGATTTCCCACAGCAATAGGCTCTGAACTATTACTGCACGAGATGTCTTGTTGTCGTCCTGTCTCCTCGTCCTGTTTGTCATTATTCATAGCGTCACGTGCGGTTGATTTGCCGTCTAATAAAGCCATTAATCGGTTATTAAAGTGCTGCATGAACTGCTGTTAGCCAATGGAATCTGATTTCCTCCTTCGTGGGTCTTATTAATGTCAAATAACAATCTGCAAAAAGCTGTCCGACGGAGTGAGTTAGCTGTCAGTCTGTGTAACTTTATGTTTCGTCCTCTTTTGTTTCATTTGTAAAACATCAGTATGAAAAGATAAGAGCTAAAATGCAACAAAGGATCATATTTCCCTTGTTCCAGATCAAATGAACCTATTTACAGGCGTGAATGGAGGCTATTAAAAGTGAAAGTGTTGAAACGGAATGATTAAAATACGATGCATGTGATTCATGTCAGTTCGGGGGTCACATTAAATGTTTCTGAGGGCCGCCATCAGCCCATAGGCCACACTTTGAGAACCCGTGCAACACTAATGCCATCTCATTCCAACTCTGGCAGGGTCTCTACCTCCTGCATCTAATTCAGCCTTTAATATCAGTCAGCCCAGAGCGGTGTACCAGCAATGAAGCTGTCATGCTGTTTTATCCGAACAGACTCTTCCGCCCCAAAACGCTGTCTGCCTGCAAAGCCCCTGTAATCCAACCCCCCGAAACTTGCCAACTTCCCCGACTCGCAGCATCATATCACCTCTGTCTTTCTCCACCCGCCTCCGCCCTTGTTTTTCATTACCTCTCCTTCACGCCACCGTTCTCCATGTTTTTTGAGCAAACTCTCTATCCCCGCATCTCACTCTCACTCCTCAGACCCCCCCCCTCCCCATTTCCATTCACTCCTCTCTCCTCCTGTGACCTCTTGCCAAGCCTCCAGGGACTCTCTCAGTTACGGGATACCAGCTGCAGTTTTAATGATTTTGCCCCCAGGCCCAGATCAGCCAGAGAAATACAGTTTACATTTTTTCAAGAGAGCTGGAACTCTCACCCCTGCAACGAAGCTGCCAAGTGTGTGTGCGTGTGTGTGTGCGAATTTGCATGTGAGTGTATGCAAACATTTAGACTGAGAAATACCATCTGACTGGTTGCATCTCCTTGTTTTTGTGGTTTTTTTTTTTTTTAGCTGCTAGCGAGACAGCCAGTGCCTCAGTGTGAGCAGAAGATGGGGGCCCATCCAACTAAATGTCCTCCTCCCTCTAACCTCCACGTCACTCTCTCTCTCTCTCTCTCTCTCCCTCACTCTTTTTCTACCTCACACCCGACTCCGCGCTCTCCTCTCCGGTTCGACAGCAGAAACCGTGGCACGTCCTACAAACACATTGCAATTAGCATCATGCGCTTCAGTGCCTCCCAAACCGCTTGCTGATGAAGTTCAATCAATTGGCTTTAATTATAACTTTCTCAGAAACACCTCTAATCTCTCCAAAAGTTTCAACCTCTCGGGGGTTTGTTCGGTTACAACCTGCGGCAGGTAGTTTTGGAAAGTAGCCGCTCGGAAAGTGTGTGCAAGAAGTACGTGTCTGTATTTATTCTGACTCGGCCCTTCTCTTTCTCTCTCCCGCCAGACATCGATGACTGCCAGTCCAATCCATGCCAGAATGGAGGAACCTGCATTGATGAGATCAACTCCTTTGTCTGTCTTTGTCTGCCGAGCTACGGAGGAGCTACTTGTGAAAAGGGTAACAATGTGGAGAAAACCTCTGCTTTCTCATTTTAATTCGGTCAGCGGAGAGGTGTGTGTGTTGGGTATAAGCAGCCAAAGGGAGGGTAGCAGGAGTAGATAAAGTAGGAAAACAAGGCAGTGTAGAAAGAGAGAGGCGAGACAAAGAAGGTGGAGAAGCAAGGTGATGTGACAACGGAGGAAGCAGGATGAAGAAAGATGAAGGAGGGAAGCGAGAGGGTGATGAGGGGGTGGCAGGGAGTAAGATGGTGCGAGAAGAGCGGCAATGAGGGGGACAGAGGTGGAGAGAAAACAGCGAGGGTGAGGAAGATGGAGTTAATGAGGACGTGTTAAAGGAGAAGGTGGAAGAGGGAGGATGAATATAAACAAAGAGATGGAGGAGGAGGAGGTGGAGGGAGAGGGAAGCCCTTTGGAATAATGTATCAGGTTTATACAGAACACCTGCGTCCAGCTGGTTCGTCTCTCATTATGGGAATTCCCCTGTGAGAGGGCGGCCGCGGAAGGAGGCTGCTCACAAAACTGCACGTTACATGAAAACATGGCCGACACGTCAGTGGAAAACAAAGAAAAAAAACCCAACAGCTGTTGTTTACATTATAACATTAATGATTGTTTGAGCTTTTGCATAAATGCATAAGAGTTGCTATCATGGGCCGGATCACCTGCTTACTATTTGTGCTGCCAAAGGTCGTTTAGAAATCCTGAATTTTGCATGTTAACGCAGAAACACTGATACTGATAAACTTCCACATACTTTGTTTTTTAAATTAAAACTTACAGTAATGAGCCAAAGAATATAATAAAGGTAAAGGGGACCAATGGGAATGATTATGTGAGTTTTTTACTGAATAATGCAAACTCTACATCTCTTAAAAAAAAAACGAGATTCAAAATAGCACAATTAAAAATGAATGAATGGAAGCAAAGAAAGGCTGTTGGAAGCATGAAGAGAGACTTCTAGGAGATGATGAGGAAAGTTTAGGAATCTGAGCTGCACTGAATTACATAAAACCAAGCCATGGGCTCAGCCAGCGTGACCTTTGACCTCAGCTCTCCGAAGAGTTATGACTTTGAATATCTGTCTTTTTTCACAATGTGTCTGGCTTCCTATTGTCTCGCGCTGCTTTTTTACTGCTCTGCTGTGATCTGGGGCTCTGAGGGCAGAGCAATCGATAGAGAGAGGAGAGGAGGGAGCGAGGAGAGCCAGGCAGCAGACTGAAGCACAGCCTTTTTTTAAATGCTGTAGGATCTGCAGCGGTTTTGGCAGCCACTAACAGCGAAAATTACACGTTCACAGAACAAAAAAACTAAGCTCCAAATTATCTTTTCACTTCACTTCCTGTGCGCCGGCTTGTTGGCTGAACAACAGTAGTTTGGCACACCAGACGTCAGCTGCCGACTTAAACTGTCACATTTCTGCTTGAGTTGACTCGAGGAGGAAAGCTTGTTCTTTTTTTTATCCAGTTCATTGCCTTTGTTTACATCTCCGCAGTAACATATTTTCCTAAACTGTCTAATCCCAGCCTGCTGGTCTGGACCTCACCAGAGGTTGATAGATAAATATGAGGAGTCACATGAGGATCGACTGGAGGGAAGTGGAGAGGGCTTAGGTGTGTCGGGAACACAGGAAGATGCTATTTTTAATTCAGACTTTTCTTTTTTCTTGGCCGTTTTTGTACGAAACACTAGATAGTTCTCTTTAAGCCAACAACAACACACATGATCTGCTGAGTGGTCACAAATAGATTGTCGTCTAACAAGGTGATAAATCACAAAGGTAAGGACCACTGCTTTCACCTGTCTTCAGTTTTGATTATTATATTGGTATCATGTCCTCTGGAGCAGCTGTGTCAAGTCTGAGAAAATAACCCTGATGATGTCATCATGATGTCATCATGATGTCATCGTGGGTGTGGCGACCATTCATTTTTTTGGGAAAAGGAAATACTTTAAAGCTACACACTGACGTAGCAGAGCTTGAAAGATGCGGGCGTTTACCAGTCGGCAAGTGTGTAACGAAATATGCTAGAGTTGCATTATGGGAAAACGTAGGATCCCTTCATTTTGGAGCCAAACACATTTTCGGAGCTAAAAGTCAGGATATGTCTGCCTTTCCTGCTTTACTTTGATCATTTATGTTTTTTTTTAAAGTTTCTTCAAAGTCCACCAACTTGTGGAAGTGCTCGAGTGCCTCTTTAATCTTAGCTGCACTTTTTTTAATCTTTCACCACAGCAAATGTAACTTTGGTAGCTGCTTTAGGTAATTTCCCTGTGGTCATGGCTGCTGCTTTAATATTCACGCCCCTCCTGTGGTGCGGTTCATGCATAAACAAACATTAAAAACGAGACTGTGCAGAACATGTGGCTGCTGTGTTCAGCTGTGTTCAACTGTTCAACTTCAATATGCAGCTTATTTAAATCAAGGCATTTCTTCCCTCTTTCCCACACACATCTCCCAACAGTGGCTCCCATCCTCTCCTGCTGCGTCACTGCCTGAATGGCTGATTGGGAGCAGCAGGTCCGATGGTGTAAATCTGAAATCTCTGTTTTCCTGTCGCTTTTATCTCTCGCCACCTCGTTCATGCAGAAATATATGATTCAGCTGTGAAAAGTGCAATTCGCAGCAGACATTGCTCTGATTCTTTTTTTGTGTGTGTGATCTCAGTTTGATATCCAGTGTGTTTGCGAGTGGGGGGGTGGGGGTCTGAACCACGACATGAGCGGTGGAAATGAACTCTTTCGTTCCGCCGAGGCTTCCGTCCATTTAAATGTCAACCAATTGGTCCCTGTCTCTCTAAAGTGCTCCAGTTCTCTATCTGCTGTGTACTTTTGTGTGTGTGTGTGTGTGTGTGTGTGTGTGTGTGTGTGTGTGTGTGTGTGTGTGTGCGCGCGCATGTTGTACGGTCAGGTGCGCGCCTCTACCCACAGATGCTGGGTAGATCCGGTCGGCTGCTGGCTCCCTCTGGCCTGTTACCATGGTGACCATCCGAGAGTCAATAATAGTAGGCTGACGGGGCTGAAGGTCCTGCAGCGAAGGCACTGAGAGAGTGGAGGAAACTGCGTGTTATTCTGATTTTTTAGAATTAAGTTTTGCTTCTTTTATTTACATTTTTTCAATCATTATAAATTTATGATTTTCTTGGTCGATAGAGTTTTCAGGCGTCTCCATTGTTCATTTGAATAAAGAGCTTTGTAGCTGTAGCCGTAAGAAACAACTGGATCCGTCCTCTCGCAGTTATTTTAACAACAGTTATCAGTAATGAATGGATGTTTGTTGGAAAAGAAAAGGCAGTTGTGATTAGACTGACAAAGACATCAGTCACTCTCCACACCATCTCTCTGTCGAGTCCGTCCTGCTGTTTTTTTGGCTCGCTGCCTAATCAGCGGTGGCAGAAACCAGATCTCTCGCAGCCCCGACTGTAGTGAAAAGTGACAGAGGAAGCATTAGCCGGCTTCTTCTCATCAGCTTCTTTCCCCCAGTCAGTCTTCTTTTTTTTATCCATCATTCACTCTTTCGAGGGAGGAAAGACGACACCATGTGTACGTGTAAGTGTGGATTTGTGACTTTGCTATTCCACTACTGTAGACACCTCTGTTTCATGTTGCCTTCCTTTTTCTTCTTTCTTATTTTTTATTTTTCTCGCCCTACCTTTCTGCTGTCACTCCGTGCACTTTTTGCATCTTTCCGTGCCTCTCATCTCTGGTGCGCCGCAGGAGGTTTTGTCACAATCTTCTTGCGTGTTTGTGTGTGTGTGTGTCATCGTGTGAGTGCGCAGGCTGCATTTGCTATTTTGCAGTGGCTGCGTGCGTGTGTGTGTATGTGTGTGCGTGCGTGCGTGCGTGCGTGCGTGTGTGTGGTAGCTTGTGTGATGCTTCAACACTTCTTAAGGTGGCGAATTCAGAGATCTTTCAGCTAACACAGACACACGTACACATATGTTCGTACTTGTGAGGATCCTCCTTGACATGAAGTGTTCTTCAGCCCCTTGCCTGAGTCTTTTGCGATGACAACCTTGAGCGAAACCATACATTTGAAAAACAATCTTTGAAGATGCCAAAATGCCCTCACCTTCCCCCGGGAAAATCCTCTAACACAGAGGTCTAAAACTCAAATTTGTCCTCACAAAGAAAGGGAAAGCTCCCATGAAACATTCACATTTCAGATTCCAATCTCTTTTCTTCTTTCCGTGGCACGCTGATACATTACTTGCCACAAACAAACAAACAAACAAAGCTCAGTCTACCTACCCTCGTGCCTTTTCCAAACATCAAAACGTAATTCCTCTCTTTTTTTATTCAACAGCAGATTGTGCAACAGTTGATCGCTGCGATTCCAAGCAGTTGGATTGCAGCCGGGTGCAATAACTCGCGGTTAGAAAAACAACCATTTTAATAAAACAATAATCCAATCTGCAGGAAATAAGTTCTCTCTCTTTCTCTCGATCTCTCTCTCTCTCTCTCTCTCTGTTTCCTAACAGAACAAATAATCTACAAATTGGAAACAGAAAGCCTGCGTTAAAAGGATTGCGTTGCTAATTAATCCCAAGGTGTCTGGCTGCTGCTTGGTTATCTGTGAGGAATGTGTTTGCCTTCGCCATCTAAACTCACACACATTGCCAGCGTTTCATCCATCTTCTCCATCCCACCTCCTCCGTCCTCTGTCCTCGGCTTCCTTCCATAAGTCAAACCATCCGTATTTATTCATTTTCAGTTTACTTTTTAGAGGAGGAAAAGTGCTGCGTCCTCCAACAGGGTGCACACTGCTAAAGGCAAGTGTGAGTGGCGACTGCCGGTCGGGTGGCGCATAGAGGCCATTATGCTAATGAGTTAGCGTGGATGTGTTTGTTTGGTTTGCAGCCTTCACACAGTGCAGTGGGACCAATGTACAGCACCACTATCCATTGAAACCAATGTATATCAAGTGCAAGTCAAATTGTTTTCCGAGCAGAATGGCTCACTTATTCCACCTGCATGCTGCTGAAGCACTTATTCTCAAAACACACACTCAACACACATCCAATGCGCGCAAACACAGCAGTAAGTTGCTTTTGACAGGGAAAACAAAAAACTCGACAGTGTTTCAGGGATCCTAGAGCAAAGTAGAGCACAACTTCCCTCCCAAAGAGGACGGTGGGTGAATCTGGGGCAGAGACATAGGAAGACTTGAGAGCACTTCGACGCCAACAGCAAGACCAGTGCGGCGGATTGGAAGCAGGCAGCAGACGATGTGGTGTGTGAGTACACACTGAGACTAATGAGGAGGGGAGCAGACTGAGCTGACTCACAGCGGTGGGAAGTTCTTCAGAAAGCACCAGATGCGGCCCTTCTGTCACTCTTCTGGCACTTTTTTTTCGCTGTCTCACTCAAACTCATTTCACATTCGACCTTTTTCTTTCACGCATCCTTTCATGCTTACAGTGAAGGCGATTTACCTGTGATTGAGAGTCATTAGGAGTAACTGAATGATTGAATGATGCTGATCAGACAGAGATTTGAGCTGTAGTCCCATTTTTGACCTGCAAAAACCGTAACCACAAAATGTCCCAACCTTATCTCAATCTTTGAATCGCCTAACCCAAATCATATCTTAATCGGGGTTTCTATGCCTTAACCACGTTCTTCCTTCCCCTGAAAAAAGAAGCGAGCTGTTTCTAAATGCTCAATATAATTTCTGCTGCCAGGGGCCTCGGCAGATGAGCTGCTTCTGCTCAGAGCCGGCTAGCTCCAGAGGAGTCAGCTGCAAAGACAGAACTTCTGGAGGAATAGACATCCATCGCACATTGGATTCTGTTCTGATCCAGAGGAATTATGACCTAAATGTAAACACACAGACACACACACTCTTGATGTGTGCCGTTGCTCGCTAGTTTAAGGATTATGTACAGTATAGTGATCTTGTCCTGCAATCAAAATTCACAGGTGGTAAATACGCCACTAAACAATCACCACTGCTGATTAAAAAAAACAATTTGCTGTGATTCAGGCACAAAGGTTTTAGTTTCACTTCTCTTGGTTTGAACATTGTTGAAAACATTTGGGATAATGGTAAAGTACACAACTCAACAACTCGTTTTTCAGACATATATCTTTAACACATCGGGTCTAAAAGAAAAATGGTAGAAAGCCCTTTTGTGGTTTCAGAGGGAGCTTTGTGAAGTTTAATAAATGTGACTTCATTCAGTGTCAGTTGGGGGTGAAGACTTAAGGTCAGGTTGCCTTGTAGTTAATGTGTTAATGTGTAACCTGTTTTAGACATCGAGAAAAAAATATGATATTTCTCTTTCTACTGCGTACATTTTGACAACATTCTTTTAAATGACTATCCATCAGGCGTCCAACAATGTGCAATGTGCTTGTAGTTGCCATAGAAAGTGGAGAGTTTGTACTGATCCGGGTTCACAAAAGGTTTTGAATAACAGATATCCGTCATTTCGCCTCTCTCTTCGGCATTATTGCTTCGGATCCAGAGGGGTCCATTCCTGAAATCCCGTCTGTCAGTTAGAGCAGAGTCCAAGCGTACCTCGTCTCTACGCTCTTGTTTAATCATGTTCGCTGATCTGGTCTACAAGCTGCAGTCTGCTGTGTAATATAAGTCCTCCCTCAGTTTGTTTGTTCTTTTCTCTTTTATATTGTTGTTGTCAGAGTGGTTTTGTGACTCAGCATGAGCCTTCAGAGTTGACAGAAGAGAGTTTGAGAAAGGAGGCGCCTGAGTTCGCAAACTTTGCTTAAGCACTTCCCCGCTCAGCTGCCGCTGTCTAAACCTGTGACTCAGCAGAGGCTCGGCTAAAAATTATTTTTTGTGCATCCCGCGGGTCTTTAGAGGCTATTAATGCTAATGAAGATTCATGCATTCTAATAACACGTCGAGAGGGACACGTGTCAAGACTGAGAAGAGAGGAACCTTGAGCTTCTTGGTTTACCTCGCCAACAGTTGTCTCCTGGAGAGACGCACAAACACACACCGAGGCAGGTACACAGAAAAAACCATCACTGAAGTTTTGCCTAATCCTGGTAGAGGCAATTCAAATGCAATAACAGCAAGACATCACTCTCACTCCATATGCCATTGTGCTCAACGCTTGCCAATTCTCCGTCTTAACAGGAAGGCTGGAGAGTCGGGGGGGG
>OMLP01024733.1:0-20271 GCA_900302685.1 Spondyliosoma cantharus | reverse complement strand
GGTTATGTATTCTCATCCAAGGTGCTTAATTAGCAAACGTTCCTGAAGCTACCGTCATTCTCCTCTCCTGAGCGACGGAGGCACCGGCCGGAAGAAAAGAAACTGCGAATGAAAGAGAGAGAAAAGGAGGCGTGAGAGCCAGGTGTTACAGCAGATGAAAAGAGAGAAATGGAGAGAGATGGAGGGAGAGACGAGAGCCTTTGTTCCTCTGCTGTGCATTAATGAACGTTTCTGATGGAGAGGTGTTAAACAGGACTTTGAGCCGTGCTGGAGGGATGGCGCGCTTCTGTACTTCCTCGCTTTGTTTTCACCGTGAAAACTTTTAGTTAGTTATGTAGTCGGGCTTGTGGTGTTGTTCTTCCTTTTCATCTTTCATTTATCTGTCATCCCAGCGTTATTTCCACCGCAGGAAGTTTTCCAGCAAATCCTTTTAGAAACTCGGGAAGTTAAACTGCACCAGATCCTTGTTCCAGTTTTGGTCCCTCATGCTGTGGTAGTGCTTGAAGTGGTCTGGTACTCACCGGTACACGGCACCAGCACTTTTACGTTCCACCCTTTGTCATACCGTGAATGCCGCTACAACTTTTTTCTGCCCTCCCCATATCACTGCAGACACACGCAGGAGGCAGTAGCACCTCAAAGTGCCCCAAAGTGCTGCCCACTTCCTTTTTAGAGCGCATGTTAACCATTCAAGCTGTTCAGACAGAGTGGGCGCTGAGCTTTTCTGCTGCAGCCGGTTCATGATTTTGCAGCGTGGTTTGGCATCTATTTGCTTTTCTCCTTGTGCTGTAAGCGAATCTGCAAAGAAACACACACTTAGTGTCTAGTGTGTTAGTGTATAGTCAGAATCAGAAATAGTGTCACAGCTGTTTGTGGTTGTGTTTTTACTTGTTTATTCTTGAAACTTGTATCTAAACGTTGAGCAAGAGAGACGAGCAGACAAAAGAAATCCCTACCCACGGATCATCCCACAAGTCTGTGGACTCAACAATCAACTATCCTTCTCCAGGATCACCTTCCGTACCTTTAACTTCATTGTTGCAGAAGATGCACATGACATACGTTATGAAGAAGTTTTAATCAGAGGAGAAAGATCTGAATAGGCTGATTTTTTTATGCCTTGACAAACTAAATAATGTATGATAATTTATATTTGGCGGACCCCGCCACGTTTTCTAGCTTCAAACAGGGGACGTTATTTTCTTCTGAGAGCAGTTTGTTTGTTCAGTTATGGAAAAATTAAATTATTCTGAGATTCAGAATTCTGTTTTCAATATTACTGAGGTAATATTGTAAATATTAGAATTCTGAGTTTGAACGCTTCGTTTTAGCTGCAGAGTGAGACATCTTGCCTCGTTCATTTTTTGATGAGAGTTGCACAAGAGCAATATGACCTCTTGAAAACCCTTAATATGACGCCCCGATAGCTCAATAACTTGGGAGAGCGTTAGCCCCATGTGCAGAGGCTGTGCCCTCACTCACTGCAGCAGCCCAGGATTCCAATCCGACCTGTGACCCTTTGCTGCATGTCATCGCCCTTCTCTCTCATTCCATTTCCTGTCATCTCTCTAAGCTGTCCTGTCAAATAAACCTTTTAAAAAAATGCACAAAATAATAAAATTAAAAAAACTTTATTAATCGTAGTTTTAATGTAAGAAAATGAATAGAAAACACTCAAAGATCAGAGTTACCTCGGAGCCACGTCTCTCGCTTTTTTGGCCTTTTCGGTCTCGCATCAGTTACATACAGTCATTAACACATTGATTTTAGTTACATATTCTTTGTTTTAAACATGTGGAACAAGAAAATGAGACATTGTGGTTTAACAAGCAGCCACTCGGCACATTAATGTTGGCTCAGCCCCGGTGACTGACTGCATGCAGCTCTCCAGAGACGTTCTATCCCCGGCTGAATTCTAACAAGCCGGAAGTCGGCAAAAAGGCTGACAGCTAAGAGCACAGAACATGCAAATAACACAACTTCTGACTTTGTGATTGCACCTCTTGTGGTCGAGGCTAACAGCCTCCCACACCTCCCACCCTTGTTCCAGACTAATGCATCCTGCAGCAGTTTCTTCTCTGAGAGCACAGGCAAAAAAAAAACACAGAACAACTACACTCACTTGTTGGAATAAACTGGACTGACTCTTTGCACATTTACTGTAAGGGCCTGTGCTGCCCTCACTTTTACCTCCTCCATCAGCATCACTCCGCAAAGACACGTCTATTGGCTAATTACACAGAATGAGCCTTCAGACATGTTGTGCTCTGTAGCTGTTTTACTGCAACATCCATTACTCCTAATTGTGAGGATCACACTATTAGGATGTTCCATTAATCAACACTGCACTCATAATGGCCATTAATAATTCCACAGCCGTTCTCACAGTCTCCTCACATTCTCACCTTTTGTCGCTGGCCATCAGCACATTCTCCCTCTCTCCCTATGTCTCCAACGCTCGCTCTCTCTCTCACTTCCTCTCCCTCTCTGGACTGCTGTCATCAGCCCCTCTTGAAAATGGCACACCGAGCTGTCAGCCTTCAAAGAGTCACACGGGGAGAAGGCAAAATGGCAGCGAACACACGTGCAAACACACACGCACCGTTTCATCATTCAGGGGGATCTAAAAAAAGCAGAGCAGTAGAAATATCACTCGGTGATGTGGATAAACGACCCAATCAGTCAGCTGGAAGTGTATGGCCTTTTATTTCCTAACTGCCGCTCACTAAAGTCTGTGAGAATATTAATCGCTGAAACATACCCCCCACCTCTCTCCCCGCCTGACGGGGGAAAACGGGTAAAAGAAGACGACTTGAATAATGTCTAAATATTTGAAGAGGTTGATGTGATGTCGGGCTTTGAGACTCGCTGTCAGCGAGTGGGAGAAGAAATCAGCAGAGACTAGGTTGAATATCTGAGGGGGAGAAAACATGCTCGTTTGTTTTTATCTTTTCTTTCCCTCTCTCCATCTCACTCTCTGTTTTCACTTCCTTTTTTCTGTCCTCGAACTGTTTCTTACCCTGTTTGATGCACTTAGTTTGTCTGCCTTTGCTTTTTGTCTTACTTGGACACTAAATTATTTTATATATGGACGTAAATCCGAGTGGAAATCACACTAAGTCTGCAGTCTGTCGTTTTAGAGCCTTTTAAAGGCTTTAATGTGGCCGGCACTAGCTTTATACACTTCTTCATACATACTTTGGGCCGACTGCCAGTCTGGACCCCACAGCAGTCAGTGATTCAATGAAGTTGTGTATGTTTAATTGTACAGATGTTGGTATTTGTGTTTGTGTGTATTTTCCTGCCTCGGTAACATCTCCCCTGACTCACCTGTCCCTGTTTCTGTAGATAACAACCCCTTTGTCCACCTTCATGTGCCAAACTGGAACAGCTCCTAATGCTAATACAATGGTACAAGCTGCCACATAGCTTCCAGAGTGAAAGAGTTCGCAGTCAGCAGAGGAGAACATTTACAGCAGCAGTGACTGATTTGGTTCCCATAAGACCAGTAAAAACAGCAGTAACGTTGTTCTACCTAATGCTAATGTACCGCTCTCTGTTCATAAGCTCCCTGTCGCTGCTACGAGGAGGAGTACGACGGCAAAAAAATGCTGAATCTGATGCAGTCATACATAAGACAAACCTCTCCATTAATGTCCAATCTGTTCATTTAACATTAGCACTAATTCTTGATCAGTGTCTTGTGGTTCCGGAAACATATTTCTTCACACACATCA
Source organism: Spondyliosoma cantharus (assembly GCA_900302685.1). Taxonomy (NCBI): domain Eukaryota; kingdom Metazoa; phylum Chordata; class Actinopteri; order Spariformes; family Sparidae; genus Spondyliosoma; species Spondyliosoma cantharus. The sequence continues at coordinate 16,534 of OMLP01024733.1, read as the reverse complement.
AAACAAAACATGGGAAACAACCTGCGACATTACAGCACTGCGGCGAAAAACACCACTCCTCCCATTCACTCCAGTGAGGGCACATGTTTAGGCTGAGGACCGCAGTGGGTACCACATAAAAACAGTCGACTCTGGCAAAAAATGTGGAAACTTTGGAGAAAGACAACCACACTTGACACATTGGAGTGGCCAGTCATGTAAGCTGGCAATCAGACTAGCAGCATAAAAGATCAAAAACACAATAAATAGAGGGTAATATGAGGTAGTTGTGTAATGTAAAACACACTGTAAATATTGGCCTAATGTGTGTTTTTTCATTGTTTAATCAACGGTCACTGTAGGACCGACATGATGAATTACGGATGCTTCTATGGGGAAGTCATTAGCAGGACAGCTCAGTCACCTCCGCACTATTAGCATGGCTGAATGTTCCAGAGGCACATAATGGACAATTCTGTGTAACGTTATGTTTCATGTCGTCTTGTGACACCAGTCTAAAACTTACCAAAAAGATATGTCTTGCATCTGAGTTTCATTACCGCTACCCTCTGGATCTGCAGAAGGGGGTTAAAATTCACAAACGGGCCATGGAATGACACTCTCACACCGCCGTACAACCCACAACGCTTAGTTCTGTCTGAGTGGGGTCTAACGCGCGTAAGACAAAGATCAATTGACAGATCAAAACAAATATTTGCAAGGGACGTTTTATTTTTTCTGAGTTTATCTGTCATTTATGTTTCTGTATTTAATGTAAAATTAATTAGTTTGAGATAAGATGACCCTATTAATTAAGCAGAATCACAATGTTGATGAAACAAAGCACGAAGATATGACACATAGATGGTTTTCAGTGGTCCCTGCATACTGAGAGGTGACATGAATCTAACTGTTACATGTAAAAGAGTTTTTTAATCCTGAATCTTAAGCAATTTAAGTTATTTTCAGGGTAACAAGAGTTATAGAGCTCATGTGTAAGTGTTTTCAAAAGTTTGTCTTTACTAAACTTTACTAGTATGTTTTCAGTTCCCTCTATTAACTGATTACCGATGCAGCTGCTGTGCTCACATTCAGAAGCACGAGTAGATGAGTGTTACCTCTGTGCATCATGAAAGGTAATCCATTATATAATGAAGAGTGCAGTCCAAATGGGAAGTTAAACCCAGGCTCATCTGGCTGTTAGAGCATCGGGGCAAACCTTTGAGCCACTGAGCCACCCAGAGGAGGCCGACAATGTTCAAGTGGTTAATTGGGTTTCATGTCATTAGCGTGTTTCGAGGTCATCACATTGAATCCCCAGACTATCAGGAGGAATGTGAGTGGGCAAAGTAATGAAGCCATTCTCCGCATTTGCATTTACAATAAGCGCCAGCGCTTCTTACATCGCTGCTCACAGGACTCAGAATAGCAGCAATTCAATTCCCTCACTTACAGGAAGCTCAAGAGGTGCTCAGGTTTTGCATCGGACGAACAAACAAACAAAGTGGCCAGTGCAAACAGGACATAAAAACTCTGATTAAAATTCAGGGCAAATCATCAAGTCCATGTATTTGCTAAACGTTGTATTTTAGTAGTACTAAAGTGAAAACACTGAGGTGGTGATTAACTGCTGTAGCTTGTGGTATGACAGATCTTGGCCTAACAGTGCTTGTAAGTAAATTCGGTTCAGTCAGACGAATGACAGCAATGACGTGGATTTAGTATGTTCTCAAAATATCCGTGCCGAGATAAACCTCATTTCGTATGCAAAGAACTGCAAAGAGATGTTGATCCACGTCTTAAATATGCAAGAGCCTCCTTTGCACTTGTTCTGAGTCATTAGTCAAACCTATTTTTGCTCAAATACAGCGAGATCCTGCTTGACATGTTTTTTTTTTACATTTGTGTGAGTAAACAACCAGGTTCGGTACAGATACCAAATATACTCTTATACTCTTGCTTTGTGGAAACTAAAAAAAATAAATAATAATTTTTATGTATCTGATCAAACAACTCAATCACAGGCAGAAATGTAGCTTCCACCAGTTTTTTTTCTTACCATTGAAAGTAAAGCAAGATTTATTCTAAAACAGAAGCCAGTCTTTACTTTGAGCTTCCCGACTAAATCAACAACATGTACACTTAATAAAAGCTAATCCTTGATCCATATACTCAAGTCCTTTTATGATGACACCTTTTTTAATGGATTTACCATCAAACGGGAAAATACTAAAATCACCAAGCACCTGGAGCTTTTGAAAAGATCATGAGCTTTGCTTTCTGAGCATTTAAAACAACATTGAAGCTCAGCAGAGCAGTTTGTAATGACTGAAACGCTCTTTTGAAGCTCTTGCACTTGCAGAGGGAGCATGTGAATAAATGTAAAAAAATAAATAAAAAATAGGCTCCAAAATATAATCCCAGGGGGACACCTTCAGTTATTTCAAGGACAGATTTAGGTTCCTCTGCATATGCGCGCTGAGTTTGATCTACAGCCTGAAGACCGAAGCCAGCACTCCTCAGTTTGATCAGTAGCAGCTTGTGGTCCACTGAATCAAATGCCTGATAAAGATCCACGAGCATGGCAACACAATGCTGTTTTCTGTCCAAAGCATCAATTAAATCATTTGTTGCAACCGTGGCAGCGAGTAATGGAACTGTGGCCATTTATAAAACCAGACTGAAAAAATCACTTAAAATGTTATTATCAAATAAAAAACTAGGCTGCAGGACTCCACCAGACTCACAGTATGTGACCTAATGGCTGCAAGTCAAACGGGCCAGTGGGTGAATGATGAATTTCAAGTTTGCTTAAATCGCTTAAAACTCAGCAGACACTTCCCCGGAAATATGCGAAACGTTACTCTCTGCAGCCACGGTGCGTGGGTGAGTGTTGAGGTGGCGACGCATTCATCCGTGTGATCTGTGCTTTCTGACCTGACGCGGCTTCATGGTTTCTGTTTGAGACGTGACAAAGACATTACCTCCTGAGCACAAGATACAACTGTAACATGGTATATTGCGTGTCAAACACACCGTAGGCTTTTTTTTGCACGCAGCTCATCAACATCGCTCACCTTCAGTAAGTGCGTTTGTCACCTTTACACTTATCGGAGGTGTTCGAGTGCTGCCTCTGCGCTTTAATGCACTGAGCTCCAGGAGGGAAAATATAGAAATCTTCTTGACTTGGCAAACATATTGATTCAAAGCAGACTGAGTGAGTTTTAACAAAACCTCAGCGAGTGAGACTAAAAACGTAGCTTCACTTGAGGAGACAATGTTGTGATGACCCGGTGAATTGTATTTTCTGAAATGCACTTTAACAGCCTAGTGAATGGAGGAGAGCTCAACAGTATGAAAGGCACTCACACTCTCAACGCAGTGCAAAGGTTTTTCGAGATCCTTATTTCATGTTACAGTAAAGACCGGCTTTCGTAGTGGACTCCTCTTCTCTCTTCCTCTTCTTTCCATGGCCAAAACCGCATCTCTCTGCATACTAAGCAGGGACCCATGCGGCCCAATTTGCACCACCCAATTTACTGGTGTCGCTTCAGATTTGTTGGAGGAAAAGCTGAGGCCTTTTTCCCTGATCCGCACACTGTAGGGAGGGGTGGGAAACTAGAGGTGGCTTAGCTGACGGATCGAGCCCGAACCGCATCAACTGTACATACATCTTCACATATACGCGCACATCTTCGCGCACAAGCACACATCACATCTGAGACGCGCTGCTCACAGCTAACCCCCAGTCAGATGAGGGGGGGCGATAGATGAGAGAGATGAAGGGGGGAGAAGGGAGGAGGGGATGGAGTGGATGAGCGGTGGGAGAGTCGGTGCGCTGACAGGACTGTGACAGGGCTTAATTACCAAGTGAGCGCTGTGCACTGGAAGCAATTTCTAAGGATTGTTGTCATTTGAATAGATTAAAACGCCCTTTTCACTGGACTAAGCTGTCTCACCGCCGGCTTGCCTCTGCCGTGGATTCAAAGTCCAAGTCAAATCAAAGAGAAGGAGACGATGCAGAGAGAGGGATGGAGGGATTGAGTGTCACAAAGGGCACTTAAAGCGAGATGGGAGCCCGGAAAGAAAGGGAAGAGAAGAAGGAGAGGGACAGAGGCGGGGAGCATTATGTAGATCTTGTATGCTGCAAGACGGGAGGGATTTGCTGTGTGTGGGTACAAACAGAATCACAAAAAAATAATGGTCACATCCCTCTTCCAAGGCCTGAATCATCCTACTGCTTTTCCCATGCAACGCTATTATCCTTTTGCATGTGTCGGCTGTGGGTGTTTAATCATTAAAAAAAACCCATGTCCCTCTTCCCTCGTGGATTTCCTGTTGACTGATCACTGTCTTTCTCAATTACCTCCCCCTCTTCTTCTTCCACCTGTATGCACCTGCAGACACAGAGGGCTGCGAGCACACATGGAGGAAGTTCCACGGCCACTGCTACCGATACTTCAGCCGGAGACACACCTGGGAGGACGCCGAGAAGGACTGCAGGGAGCACAGCGGCCACCTGGCGAGCATCCACAGCCCCGCTGAGCAGAACTTCATCAGAGGTGCGTAGGCGAGGAGGACGAGAACAGGCTTGGCACAGACAGTGTAGTGTTTGTAAATGTTTGTTTTTTTTAAGTGGTTTTTCGGAACTGATTACACTGCAAGAAATCTTGAATTAAGCAGAAATGGCCGGTGTCCTATTTATTTTCCTGCAGTGTTAGGTAACTGCTAGCTGGAGCACTTCCACGGCTTGATGGGCGTAAAAAGAATTGAATGTTCAGTAAACAAGTCGAAGTGTTTCTTAAGGCTGTCCTAAGGATACGTGGTGTTTGGGGATACATGCTAATGCTAACAAGGCAACAAGCTCACAGTGACGATGTTTACACAGAAAGTATAGTGTTCACCGTGTTCACCCTCTTAGTTTGGCACTTTATGTTGAGCACAAAATACAAAGTGCAGCTGAGGCTGATAGAAATGTCCTTTTCAGCTGCTTGGTCACAAACCAAAATTATCATTATCAAGTTACATTTTGACCAGCTGCTGGATAAAAAGTCAGGGGTTCACCAAAGTGATTATGAATCACCTCAGAGACACAAACATGTTGTTTCCATGACATTTTTTTTCACAGTTTCAGAGGCAGACAACATGATTGCAATTTGCAAAACATGTTCCATAAAGGTTCCTCGAGGTGGAAAATAGTCTGTTAGTTTCAACACAAGAAATCTTATTACACTATCCTCCATCTCTGACTGTTAATAGAAACAGTCAGCTGTTTACTATGCCATACATTAAACCAGGATGCTAACAGGGCTAACAAAAGATTAGCGACAGAGTTAGAAAACGTCTTATTCTTTGATAAAAAAAAATCCTGTGTATTTAAAATGTAAGGAGTGAATTCAACTACTACTCTTTGGTAGTCTTGGGTTTGAAATATCTGATCATGGAGCTTCAAGCTCTGTTGAACACGTTGCTAAATGTTGGCTGGGTGAGCTGAGGCTAATGAGTGCTCTTTAGGCAAACTACTGTGCTGTTTTCTGCTCCCAGTAACAGCGATGAAGCGCTTTGCTTTGATTTGCTCCCCGACTAGTTTCTCTCTATCAGCTGAGGTTCAGTATCGTAGCATTCAGAGCCATCCACTAGCCAAACTCCTGTTCGAAAACAAAACACTATTTCTCGGAAACGAAGTTGAAATAATCAGAACCCGTCGTCAGATAATGAACCTAAAAATCGTTAAAATGTCCAAGAGACTCACATTCCTCGCAGGGGTATTATAGAAAACCTTCAAATGGACATTTAAAGTGACCGGCGGCTCTTCCTACTTCACAGTTCTATAATTCATGAAATAACTGTTGACTCTCGGTCACCTGTCGCGTTGAAAAAAGTGACCAATCACTTCAAATAATAACAATTATATGAGCTCTATAATCTGACCAGCTCTCGCTCTGCAGTCCTGCTACACACTGCTTTTAGTGGCTGTTGATTGATATCTCCTCTTCTACCTTATTATTACCATACTTGGAAGTGGCAGCTCTTTGCCTTATGTGTATTCCATAACTGGGTGATAAATGTCTGCTCTGAACAGCCCTTGAAGGGGTTTATTGCGGCCCCTGCTGAAAAACATCCTCAGGAGCCAGTCTGTTGAGCCAAATAAATGTGTATCACCATTTGCTGCAATGAAATGATGCTACAGGCTCCGACATAAGTGTCTGCGACAGAACATTTAATATACTATTATACTCAGACCGAGGAAGCGATTTGTCTTGAAACAGGTGAAAACTCCCTACAGTGGGTGAGGTAACTCCATTTGTGTCCAGTGAAAGAAACGCTAGCGACAATATTTTGAAACTGGATTAAATAAAACCAGTTTCAAGACAGAAATGGCACTTTATTCAGTTTAGATTATCTGTGTATGACAGATGGGCGTGGATTTTTCCACCCTTTCATTTTCAAAACTAAGATTTTATTTATTACTGTTTTACTGGAGGCTTTTTGGGTGAGGCAGAATTACCATGCAAATATCCATGCAGTCTTTCTTCAGTGCCTCATAAACCTTCATCCGCTCCTTCTCAGCTTTTTTGCCCCCTGGCACTTCTCCACAGCTTCATGTGTTGTAATAAGGGCCGATCAGCAGCAGCAAGCCCCTGTAATATTGGATCCACCTTCTGTCTCGGACAGATGCCAGAGCAGCACCATCCATCTAGCAGCCATCCTTCTTCTCCACACTCACGGTTACCAAAAAGTGTGTTTAATCGCCTCGAAAATGGACGTCTCCACCCCTGCAATCAAGGGATCAGAGCCATTAGGAAGATTAATGGGCCTGGTAATGATGTTAATCAGATACACCATGATTGAAATTCCATTACATATGTGCGTGTGCATGCACGTGCCTGGAGAAAGTGCCCCCAAACACTCAAATGAGATTAAACCAAAAACACCATTAGTGAAGTCTCCTTTCACACAAACAAAAATCTCTCTACCAGATCATCAGAGACAGAAACAGTGTATCTCCACTGTTGTTCGTCTCTCGGCTGAGGCCAGAGAGGGAACGCTTCAGAGCTGTGTCGCTTCCGCTCAGCACCAGGAGTGAGTGAGGCTTCACGGGGGGAGATGGGGTTGGTTAAAAGGCACGGATGGTCCACAAAAAGAAAATCCATTTGTTGCATTTTGGAAGAATACTGGGAGCCTGACCCACATCCTAGGATACTTTTAATTTCAGGGCACCTTTATCCCAAACCAGTGACAACATGCAAAACAGTGCAAAGGACACAGACTTAGCAAATAAAGCATGATGTATGTACATGAAGCAAGTCATGTACGCTTTTTGGTCATGTGGATGGAAACCTGAGTAATATATCTTTAAGAAGATACGTCCTCTTTGTTGCCGGAGAGATGTGAATGAATTTTTGCATTTTTAGACCCATAGTTGTTTTCTGCTTTTGTTCACACTACACTTTAAGTTGTGCTCAATAATGCACCAAAGAAAAGACGAACACAAATAGTAACAAGTACATTTACAGTCAAACCACAAATGTGAGCATTGCTTCGAAGGTGTAAATAGACTGGAGAACATCGTCCTTAAAGGGTAACAAAGAGGTTTTTTTTTTTTTTACAGATTGTATCATGTACCTGCTATTTGTTGTCTTCTTGGCCTACCTTATGCCTGTTTTTTGTCTTTCTCTGTATTCATTTCTTCCTTGCGTTACCTCCCGCTCAGGTCTAAGCCATGACAACACCTGGATCGGATTAAACGATCGTACTGTGGAGGACGACTTTCAGTGGACCGACAAGATGGACCTGGTGAGGAAACAGCTGTGTGTGTTTTGCCTCTTAGTCAGCTGTTACCTCAGCGGGAGTTTGAGGCCCTAGAGAAACCGTGAACATGTGGAGAGGCTCAGTATCGCAGCTGGAAACATCTTGAATAGAAATTTGTTTGTTTTTTAAAAAAAAATACATATATCCATGAATTTGTTTTTCATTGTGATCCAAAAAAACATTTTCACCGTTACCTCTACCTTGAGATTTTCATGACTTGTTTACAGTTTTATCTGACAGCGTGTCTTCAGCACACACTTAGGTTGCACTGTTTTGTTTTCCGGCAAGAGTTGTTTTGTCGTTTTCCATCCTTATTATTCACAGAATTGAGAAGTATTCATTTCTCTGGTTGTCTAACTGTGTGTCTCTCTGTGTATGGTTGTGCAGCAATACGAGAACTGGCGTGAAAACCAGCCAGACAACTTCTTCGCGGGAGGAGAAGACTGCGTGGTCATGATCGCCCACGAGAACGGCAAATGGAATGACGTCCCCTGCAACTACAACCTGCCCTACGTCTGCAAGAAGGGAACAGGTGAGAAACAAGAGCGTGGATGGAGGGAGACAAGAGTGAGGAGGGGAGAGAGCAGCGAGGAGCGAGCATCGACTTCAGCAGGTGATTAAGATGACTGACAGAGAGACGAGGAGGCAGAGAGTAGCGGCATGTTAAAAGAGGAAGACTGAAAAAGACGGAGAGGGCTGCGAGGAGTGAGAGACATCAGGTTTAAAGAGTGAGGCAGCGGGCAGACGGAGGCAGTGAGTCGGAGGAAAAGGGCAAAGGGGAACCGACATTGTTGTGCTGTCAGCGCTTCAGTCTGAGATGCTGTGAGATAGAAAGTTAAAATAAGTGACAGAGTGTTCTTGAAAACTGTTTATGTAAAGCCGCTCAGAAGAGCTGCAGCCAAAACTGACAGCGTTTACCTCCAGGGGATTCGGAACATAGTGGGTATGTCATATTTTACATTACGCACGTCTCTGTGCAGCAGAAGAGATTAGCACCGAACGTCTTCACTCAGTCGGGGTACTCCACGTTCACACACATTACCGCTCCCAATCACGCCTTCCTCGTCTGTCATCATCCTCTGCTTTAAAAAGTTCCCTCTGCCAAATGTGGAGACGTGCGTCTCGAGGCAGAAAAGTACTTTGTTCTTTGTGTCCAAGAAACTTAAACTCAGCGAAAACGAGGTGAGAAAACGTATTGGTTGGTTAAGTTCCCATATACCTGCGCTCCGTGTCCCCTGCTGCAGCTGCCCCTTCTTCCTAGCACAGGAGTGAGGCCACCTCATTCTCCTCTGAGAGCCCATTAGATCCTTTTTTTTGCCAGACATTTGCATACAGGTCAGACTCATGACCAGTGGCAAGAAGACAGACGTATTAATAGCTGGGTGGAGACACACGGAGCCACTGGTGGCTGAGAATAGGACAAGCTTTCTGTTTCAGCTGTAGATCTGGGGCTGCATTTTTCAGACTGCTAAAAGTTACATTATCAAGTGGAAGATAAAAATCCTTTCCTTTTACTTCTAAGGGTAAACTTAACAATAAAAGCTATTTATGATAAACCGCAGTTGACTACGGTACACAAAAATAGGTGAGCACACGTCTTTGGAAACATGCTTTGGAGTAACTGAACAAATATTGGTCGTGATGAATGAGTGTGATTCAGAATAAGAGCTATTCCACATTCGGAGAACTGCTAGTTTTTTTAATTCAATCTAACAGGAGTTAGCAGCTGTTTAGTCATTTATCACTTTCCATTAGGGACATTGCAAAATTGCAATTTTCAGGATAGCCATGATATTACAAAATGTAATATCGATATAATGTTAATAGTACACATATGAAACCATTGTGTGAATCATCCAGCGGAGATGTTTTGCTTTGTGCATTTTTCCCTCATAAGTTCATCTGGTTGCCCGACCACTAATAATTGCGTATTGTTGATTGTTCTTTTTGTACATTTTTTTGGAGACTCTCTCCACCTCCCTTTTGTCTGGTTATTCCTGCTCTGAGCATACACATGATCAGTCATGTGATAACTTCAAGGCTGCTGTCACAGGTTACTCCCGCTCTTCGCTATATAAGAAGGTGTAAAGTGCCCTGATAAATGTGCCAAGTCCACTCCGCCAGGTTTGCTCCTTAAAGCATTTTTAAAGGTGAATAAACAGAATGTGAAGAAATAAAAGTTATTACATTTTGTGTCCGAAGTGTCCGAATTATGTTGCAGAGATGTCTACTGAACTCGTGCTAACTGGCTCGTCCCAGTTCAAACCTCCTGTGCTTACAGTGTAAATGGCAACACTATAATGCTCCAATCTCCCAGTCCGGACCACTAGATACACAACTAACCAAGCAAACTAGCTGCAGCTGGTCAATTCTTACATATTGCACCTTGCAATAAGTGTTAATCGTACATACATAAATGGGGGATTATCCAAATAATACCCTGCTGATCTTGACACAGATGTTCGAAGTATTTCGAGGTTCTTTTAAACCTTTATCACAGACTGTAGAGAGAAGAAAAAGTGATTCTAGGTCAGGTTCTCATGGTGTTGACCCTCCTGGGTGTGTTTAACCTACACTCCCTTGTAGAACTAAGTAAAACAGCTTCCATTCCCGTCCCTGTTCATCACCGATTACTGGATAAGCCTTCACATAAAAATGCCTCGCTGAAGGTCGTAACCTAAGGAAATGCTCTGCGCTGTAACAGATGGTTTGTCATCAGAGGCCTCAAGGGCAAAGAACATACTTCTGAAGCCTCAGGCGATCTGAAACACCCAGCTCTGTTCTTGTATGAAAGGTATTTCCCTCACAAGCAAGGTGTTGCACCACCTCTGATGCACACTGTCACAAGTCCCCAGCATCCTGCCCACCTCTGACCTTAATCAGTCAGCTACAATCACCAGCATCTTTTCATCTCCCCCCCCTCCTACCCCGTCGACCTGTTTTTTTCCCTCGGAGTAACCCCATGTTATGTCTTGTCTTATCAGTTGAGTTTGTCAGATCCATGCTGAGTTTTCTCTGCCTGGTTTCTGATGCTGTCAGCTCATGTGATCTGTTTACGTTCTCGTCGGCGCCCCCTTGGCTTGATTAGGTAAAAACATCTCCATGTAAGCACATCAGACACCTTTATCAATCACTCTGGGCCATTGTCTTGCACAGGGCGTGTGATTGTCACTTGATGAGAGAATGGTTGCATCGTGAAGAAAGAGAACCAGTCTTTTTAACACATACTTTTCGTACAACCCACTCACATAAACCTCCAGTGGTTAATCACATATATGCTAAAATATTCTGCCTTGAGTCCCCAGCTATCTAAATAAACAGTCTGTAAACCAGACCTATTCAACCGGCAACCCCGTGGGCCAAATGCAGCCTCATTCCGGCCCTTTGATCACTTTACCTGTCAGCTAATCAGCTCGTTCCCTAGTTTTGTCTGTTGCTAAGCAAAAAAATACTTTTATTTCATGAAAGGTTTTTACCCCACGTGTTCAAGCAGAGGGAATTTACTAGAATCAAACTGACACCCTACTTCCAAGATTAAAAAAAGTGCATTTATTCCTGTACTTCTGTAAATATAATGTTTCTTCTTTTTTAAACATAAGAAATGAGGGACATGGTGATGTAGTGGGATGTCACAAAGTCAGACGAAGTGCAAGGTCATTTATTTGTCATTATACAACGCATTGTGAACACCTTCATGATACAGAAAATATACACAGTTATTAATATAGAAATATACGTAAACACCTAGTGCTTCTTTTGTCTCTGCGTCACGGTGTGTGTAAGAAGCAGCAAGAAGATGGTGACGATAATGTGGTTTTATCTTCATATCAAATTTTTGACATCTGTGAAACACTGTGACAGTCTTGGTGACTGTGTGTGAACACAAAGCATCGACATTAGTCTACCTCGACTCGTCCTGCTGTAGTTCTGTGCTCTGTCAGCTCCGTCTGTCGAGTTCAACAGCCTGATTAGAGATGCTGTGGTGGAGACAGTTAGTCTCTGATTTCACATTGATTTGTCAGCCTGAGTTCTATTTTGTCTACTTCCTTGTCCTGCGATCAGGAGCGCCCTTAACCCATGCTGGATTAGCATAGCTCTTATTCCAGCGTGTCAGGTTAGATGAGCGAAAGACGCTGTGGGCCATGATGATCTCAAAGTCTGCTGCTCTTCGAACACAGAAAACACAGACAGTATTTCTGCCATGGGCAGTACTTTTCTCAGCAATAAAGCCCAAAAAAATGACTGTCCAAAAAACAAAAATGCAGCATAATTTGGAGGAGCTACCAGCCGCTGCATTTTCATGCAAGAGTTTATTCTCATTAGTTTATTAGCATAGCAAGACTAACGAGGCGTTTCAGGAAAAGGGTTTTCTGTGGGAGAGAGGAGCTTCTGTTGGTGCCAACTTTTATCTTTCAAGATCTTTCACATGCTCAAGATCCTACATAACACACTGAAGGAAAGGGAAAAAACTGAAAACATAATAGGTCTCCTTTAAAACATTATGTGATGGCCATTCAGAATACAGACTTTTCCCGAGTAAGAATCTATACACTTTACCCTAACTGTTGCCCTTTTCCTCTAAAGGAGCGATACATTTGACAGCAGGTAACTTTCAGAAGCGCTATTTAATTGCTGGATCAATAATATAGAGGGAGGGACAAACAAAAAATAGGTTTAATGGAAAACAGTCTCACAAAACAAATTTTTACATTTACAGTTGAATTGTAGTAACGAGAGAGTCACGGAGCTCTTCCAGTGATGTAGAGAGGGAATTTACCCACAACAGTATTACAAAATTATTCCATTATTTTTGATGTGTTATTATAGACAGAGGCAGGAAAATCAAATTTTGCACGACATACTCAGGGAGCTCTCAGAGTGCTCTGGGAAATGATGGGCTGTTGTCAGTGCCTTTAGCAGATGACGTGTCCACTGGTGTGTAATGTAATCGTGGCTGGGTTCACATTGTGTAGAGTCAAACTGTCAGTGCTGAAAGTCATTTTGAAAGTAAGGGGGAAAAAAACGTAGATATATTTTTATTTTAATATAAATTACCAACACAGCTACTGTGGATGTTCACAGCTGTGTGGTGTCTGATTTAACCAGTGTGGCACTCAAATAAATGATATTTTTGTTCGGAATGGACTGGGGAGAAAAAGACAGGCTAACCTGCGTTTGAGGAAGCTACAGGGGATGGAAATATGTGCGTGTGTGCACTCGCTCTCCCTCTAATACAATGAAATCCCTGCTGTTGGCTTGTGTATAGTGCTGAAGATGAATCTGTCCAGTCCCAGACAGGAAAGGAAATGCAGAAGAAGAAGAAGAAGAAGAAGAAGTAACTCTTCACCAATCCAACCTGAGCAGCCACAGGCATCCCCACAGGACCCTGTCTTTTGTGGATCATTTGCGGACATTTCTGCTACAGATAGTTACATCCTCCACAGGGAGGTGTGTTGCAGCGACAAAGCAGAAGTCCGTGACCCAGCAGCCCTCCAAAGAGCTTTTCTCCCTCTGCACAACCCTGCTCACCGGCATTTTCTGTAGCAACAGTAGACATAAACTGGCAACCACATCCCATTTCTCCATTTAAGTAATTTATGCACATTTTGTTTTTAATGGCTTTCTTTTAGTTACGTCGTCTTGTTGCGCCCTCTTCTTCTGCAATGGTATGATGGTTTGCAGACTGGAGATCTGGAACAATCTGTGTTTTCTACGTGATAAAAACATTACGGGAGTGGATTGCAGAAAATGTTAACTCACATTTTCTCTCGTCTAAATTTTGGTCAAAGTTTGCAATGCACTTGGAAGGAAACCTGCTTACAGATGAAGCTAATAACATTAAAACAATAGTTTGACATTTAAGGAAATTCTGGAGTTATCGTGATCTCGCGTGGCTACGTTAAGCACGGCGCCGCGGCCAGGCGACAGTCAGGCTAGTTTAGCATCAAGGTTGAAACCAGGGGAAATTAGCTAGCCTGTCTCTGTTCAAAAATCCACCTAGCCACACTCCTTGTCTTTCCTAGTCTTGTTAATCTAATCCATAAACAAACAAAGATGTAGAAAAAAAACAACTGTGACAATTGATTTTGTGTATGGTCGCATGCTGTTATTATTATTCACTGGCGAACAATATCCAGGAATATTGACATTTCTTGATTCTTGTCACAGTGGAGTCCGACGCCATCATTTGTTCCAAAGTGATTTTCCCCTCTGTTTCCCGTCTTTATGCTGAATTAAGCTAACCTCCCTCTGCTCCAGCTCCGTTCTGAGCGCAGGTTTGAGAGCGGCATCGAACTTTTCATCTAAAGAAAGAGGGGGGTTTTCACAAAATGCTGAACTATTCTTTTAACAATGGCTGCAGTCAATTCAGGCGAGCCAGTAACGTGGCTGTAATGTTTGGCCGCCGATAATGTAATTGGCGACGCCTGTGCTTTCCTCGCTTTTACAAATTGAAAATATTTGCTGTGTATCGACCGGTCGGTTTGTTTTGATTCAAATAAAGAAATCCCACCGTACAGAACATCCCACTTTTGTATTTGTCTTTAATCGTTACCTGCGCCTACTTTTTGGGGATTCGCGGGCGCTCGACGATGCTCAGTGTGGTATAAATCACTTTCTCTCAGGTGGTCTCAGTGCTGTCAGCAAACATTCGCACAAACAACCACCGCAGGTTGTTATTTAATAAACACAATTGAATCTGTGCACATCTACCCGCTTCTGCGTGAGACTCACTCCCAGTGGCTTCGGCGAGGAAGCACTCTCACGTCTCTCTGATTCACTCTAACAGGATTAGCAGTAGGTGTGCGGATGCTTTGAGGCCATGGAGGAGGAGGAGTGCTCAGAGGGAACCAGCGTCTAACTGTCTGCAGATCTCCCCATGCCACTAACTCACACTGACTACCCCCTGCCACACAGACACAGGCACGCAGTGACAGCTAAAGCACATGTATTACCTGCATCCAGAGGCAACTTCCTCTTCGCTTCTAATGTCGGTTGAACTCGAAATCAGCTGCTGGAAGTGATGACACCTACTTCATCTTTGAGCTTTACATACAGAAATGTACATTCTTTATTCGAGATTTTGTATATAAGTAAGGCGACATGCTATGCCAAGACAACTCGTCCAAAAATCTGTGGCGAATCGTTTCTCTTCAGCTTCATCTGTTTCATTCATCTTCCGTCATTCCCCATTTCTTCATCCACATTTCCCTTTTTCTTCTCCCAGTATTATCTTAGGAAGCAGATGTTAATATTTATGTGTGTGTCTTACAGCTTTTGCAAAACAGTGTCCTCTCAAACCAGCAATATCCAGCCACGTAACTGTGGATTAAAGATCTCCCCCCACCACCATGTGAAGCCTATGAAAAAACTGACCTCCTGCTGGTGGCCCTCAATTGGCTGTGGGAGATAGCTGTTGACATGATCCTATTGAAATTGTTGTAGAAACCATGATAGCTAGAGGGCAGTTCAAAATGTGGTGATAACGAGCAGTGGTGCTGGTGAGTAGAGGAGCAGGTTGGTAGTTGTCAGAGAGAGACTGAGAGACACACTCAGTGAGTCGTTTTGATTATAGTGTATTTTATAGTTTCTAGTCACAGCAAAGAGGTACTCGGGAAATATTTATATGGCAGATGAAAGTATCAAAACGCCTCTGTGCTCTTAAGGAATGTCTTTACCATGTTTTGTTTAGAAATCTCTTATAAATATGTTTTGTGATTTTCTTTGAAAATTTGATTAAAAAACATGTCAGACATCTATATGTTTTTTCAATTTATGATATAATTTCAATATTTCATCAATTTCCTTTCTTATGATTATTTATTGACTTACATAACCTTTTAGAATTGCTTGTACAGAGTTCAGGGATATTAAGTATTTCAAGATAATGCAATAATTTACTTACCGATAAGCAACTTACCCCTAACCCAGAGGCGCCGGCGGACCAGTCCAAAGGGCTAAGGCACAAAATATTATGAGTGTCTAGAGTGATTTTTGCAGAAAACAATTACTATTACCACATTAACATCATTAAATGCGAGTTGGTTGTTGACTTGGTCTGCAATATGTCAACTTGTCAACGAGTTTGCATGTTCTCCCCGTGCTTCTCCTGTTATTCCGGTTTACCCCACCATCACAACGCACATACTAAGTTGATCCTCCAGTCTGTGCCCTTGACCACGGCACTGGCTAATATCTGGAGTCGGTCACCGCCCACTGTTACTTCCTGATGGGTTAAATGCAGAGCACCAGTTTCACTGTGTTGTACATCGGATGATACATGACATAAACAAAGTTTCTTCCTCTTCCACATAAGCCAATCTCATCATGTAGGCAAACATTTTTCGCTTGTATATCTGACAGTTTGTGTGACTCATCTGCTATCCAGAAAGAAAAAAGAAAAGAAACCAAAAAGAAATCCATACTTGTATTTTAAAGATTAAAGTCGCTGCTTAAAGGATTGAGAATACTTTGAAAGTACACTTTATGAGCTTTTCCTGAGAAAACTTGTTCCTCTTTGGTAGCAGCCCCATACGTCCTTCAGGCTTTATTCTACAAAAGACCTTTTTACTTAAAGCCTTCCCCATAAAATCACAGCTCCATTTGCTGTTTCTGACATTTTCTTTTATCCCCACTTCAATACTTTCTGACTTTGCTCGCCCCGACTGTGAGAAATCATTCAACAGTGAACGTAGGTGAGAGCTAATGGAGAACTGCCTTTTAGCCTTCCACTTGTGTTGAATCG
>OMLP01024731.1:33901-48768 GCA_900302685.1 Spondyliosoma cantharus | reverse complement strand
TAGGCAACATCGGTTTCGGCAAGACGGCGATCATCTCCCGCCTGGTGGCGCTCAGCTGTCACGGCACCCGCATGAGGCAGATTGCCTCCGACAGCCCTCAGGCTTCACCCAAACGTAGGCATCGGCTTATTTATAAATTTATAAATATAAATTTTGATATTTTGAGAAATGTTGGACAGTCTCAGTTCAGCCTTTGTTGTGAGAGTAACAGTGTGAAAAGATTGCATCGAGCTGTCGCTGACCGCCGTGCTGTCTTGTGTCCAGATGGAGAGGGGCTCCCTCTCACCCAGCCCCAGCCCACTCATGGCACCCTGGGAGGAGGCAGCTGTCCCGGGACCCCTGAGATGAGGCGGCGTCAGGAAGAAGCCATGAGGAGGCTGGCGTCTCAGGTACAACATACACCTGTGACCATGTGCACATTTACATTTGTTTCAACATATCTGTGGTTTGCAGAAACACTGATGACTGGGTTGATAAAACAAGAACAAAGCACATATAACACGTATTCTTAACCTCAGCCCCATTTCCCTTCTCCTTTCACCGCTGTGTGGAATAAGAAAATATATTTACTTAAATGAGAAATATTGTGTCAGAAGCCTAATTTGTTGAGCACTTTAATGTCTTTCTTTTCTCTTATTTTCTTCATCAAAGAGTAGCACTGCATTCATGATTATTAGGATGAATTATTGCTGTATCACTATCACTAAAATGTCTGTTTTAACATAATAATACATTTCGTTCCGTGTGGTTCAGCGTGAAATTCTCAGTCCGTCTGTAGTTGAAAAAAACGTGAGATTATTTTAAACGGCTCCCTTTTATGTCTTAATTTTTCAATTAGTGACATCATAGGTGGCAGGATCGCCGATTGATTCGCTCTTTTAAAAAAAAAAAAATACCTTTCCACAATACGAGCACGGTCACGCCTCCGCTTCTGTCAGATTTGATACGGTGTCGAGCCTTTTGAAAGGAAGTCAAAGTTTCGCGCCCACCTGTGAGCTATCGTGGCCCCACACAGGGCTCGCTCCTGAGGTGGTCGACTTCAAACAAGAAGGGAGATCAGCTGCGACTTTGCCTTCCAATGTTGACTTTTAAAACATTATTGCTGGAGTGTATAACTTTTCTGCAACGTCAACCTTTATGATGGCGATCCCTTGTCCTGCTCTTCCTCCTGTCTGCTGTTGCACATCGGCCCCCCCTCTTCTGCCGCTTAGCCATCTGCATCCCCGGTCCCAGCCTGATGCATTATGCAGATGTGTTTAAAAAAGAAAAAACAACTTTGCCAGGGAGCCTTATGAAATATTTATACCTGCAGAAAGCCATTTCCCAGCCAACCTATTAGATCTTGTTAACTCTGTGCATTAATAATTGAGCTCACTCCCTTTTTCACCCCTTTTGTTTTAAAGCCCTTTATTCCATTGTGCCCCAAAAATTAGCATTCCATTTTGATTAGTGTTTTTTTTCCTGGCTCCCCTCTGATGCCGCCTCTGAACATCCCAACTCTTTGTGATCTCTCAGTCCCCACGAGCGCTCGGTCACACCTGCTGCTATTGTTTTGTTGACCGACCTCTCTGAACCCGCACGTCAGCGCAAAGACTTTTCTATTCGCGCGGCCGTTCGTTTAAACATGTTTCCAGTACGTGGCTGTGAAATATGGCAGTTTAACACTTGACTCCACAGTCGTCTAACACATGAGCATGCATGAGCAAACTCCGAATCAGTCTCTCTTGGCAGCCGGAAGCGATGAATTATTAATAGCTGAAACCGTACAGCGAAACGAGAAGTATTATGTTTCATTATACTGCAATCATCCACCATGAAGTTGACTCAATCCCAAATGAGTTGTAGCGGGAGTAGATGCTGGGAAAACTGGCTGAGCCCTGGAAAAGTGTGCTCTCTAAAAGTGTGTCATGTGGCTCCCTGACACTGATCTTGTGGTGGAGGTTAGGTTCACCAGAAGGGAATGGAAGTGCTCACCTTTTATTACTCTCTCTAACCTGCCTGGATTTTTCTCTCCCAACTCTCTGTCGCCCCCAGGTGGTGGCGTACCACTACTGCCAGGCAGATAACGCCTACACCTGCCTGGTGCCGGAGTTTGTGCACAACGTGGCGGCCCTGCTGTGCCGCTCGCCGCACCTTGTTGCCTACAGGGAGCAGCTGCTGAGGGAGCCCCACCTACAGAGCATCCTGAGTCTGCGCTCCTGCGTCCAGGACCCCCTGGCCTCCTTCAGGAGGGGCGTGCTGGAGCCCCTGGATGCACTTTACAAAGGTGACGCAACTCAGTCAAACTTATTTCTATAGCACTTTTCATACAGCAAAGTAACACACAGTGCTTCACATGATGAAAATGGAAGCAGTACCCCCCCCCTTCCCATACAAAAAGAATCAGAAATGGACAATAGCCTCTAAATAGCTCTAAATGATTAAAGGCCCTTTCAAGTCTTTCAGTTGGTATAACCTCGACTTATTTGCTCTGTTGGTCCAAATGTTTTCAAATCCTTCAGAATAAACTGGATTGAATTTAAAGGTATTTGCCTCCTTCAGACTCACTGCTTTTGGCAATTTATTATTGATGCTTTTTCAGACCTCAAATATCCAATTCATCCTTTTAATCGAATCCTTGCCGCTAAATATGAGATGTGTGCTCAGTGCTCCTTATTTATTCCACCAAAACGACCTTCACACAAAGAGGTGAAAACAAAAACAGTGATGATTTATTGTTTTACTTTGAAGTGAAATGTGATTTTTTTTCTTTTTTTTGTGCCAAACTTACAATAAGAATATATAAAAATTTGTATATTCTCCTAATGCAACATCTCAATGCAAATGATCGATTTTTTAAAGGGACTCTGGCTTATTTTACTGTTTGCTGCATTTGTAAAATTTTACATATGTACTTTCTAGAAAAAGCTGCTAAAGTTTTTGGCAGTTTAGACACACTTTAGAGGCAGAAGCAGGCAGGTTGGTACAGCGATGCTGCGACAAACTGACACTTTACAGAAGGATAGAAACAACCTAGTGTAATGAGTTTAATGCAGAATTTACCAGAAGTTAAGAATTTTCACAGACAGCATTTCATAACATTTCGAAAGTTTCTCCTGAGTTAGCAACTCACAAAATTGAGTGTTTTTCTAAGGGAGTCTGGAGATATTGCAGCTACTAATGTGGTCTGAGTGATTGGATCTCAAATGCATCCTCCATGGCTGAGGGGTGTTCACAGCTGTGCTTAGAGCTGTCCACCCATTCAGACCGGATGATATATCCCATAATTAATATGTCCATGAGTATGACTGAACTGGGCCGGTGGTGAGACTTTCTCCTGTTTCCAAGCTCAAAAATAAACCGTCAAGCTAAAGATGTAGATTTGTTTTTCATGACAGTCCATGTTAAAAGAGTGTCTGTTTTGTTTTGTTTTTTCAGAGAGGAAGATCAACTCCGAGGAGGACCTCATCATCCTCATCGACGGTCTGAATGAGGCAGAGTTCCACAAGCCGGACTACGGAGACACCATCGTGTCCTTCCTCACCAAAACCATCAACAAGTTCCCTCCGTGGCTCAAACTGGTGGTCACAGTCAGAACTACGTTACAGGTAGAGAACAGTCGCAGTATCAACGTCCGTAAATCCCCACTGTTTGTATCTGTTACTATTCAATCTAACTCGAAAGGTTGTCTTTTTAAAACCAGCTTCTCTTTATTGTATTGTTTGTTAACATTATCACAGGCTATTTAAGCATCAGGTGGAGGTCACTGACTGACTATTGAATTTGTCTTTAATACAACTCTACCCTCTCTGTCTCTGACCTTTTAATTTGTCCTTTTTTTAAATTAAAATCTGACCTTTTTTCTCTGCATTTACCTTTTCATTCATGAGGAATTATACACAGCATGTTGCACTTTATTTAGCCTGTATATGAATCATTATAAGTGAGTGAGTACGTAGGCTGCTGCTATAACTAAAAACGATTGTGTTCAGGAGATCACCAACGCGTTGCCGTTCCACCGCATCTCTCTGGACGGCCTGGAGGAGAACGACGCCATAGACCAGGACCTGCAGGGCTACATCCTGCACCGCATCCACAGCAGCCCGGAGATCCAGAACAACATCTCGCTCAACGGCAAGATGGACAACACCACCTTCGGCAAGCTCAGCGCCCACCTCAAGGCCCTGAGCCAGGGCTCATACCTGTACCTCAAGCTCACCTTTGACCTCATCGAGAAGGGCTACCTTGTTCTCAAAAGCTCCAGTTATAAGGTAAGGAGTTATTGATTAGCTTGTAACAGTGTTCACAGGTGTAAAAGTTCTCACAGATCCATGAAATCCTTGAAAGGCCTTGAAATTGTTCATAGACATATATAGACAATTCTCATTGGAAGTGCTTTAATTTATATATTTTGTGCAAGAATAGAAAGTGAATTCTTTAAATTGTTTATATTTTTGCTTGACCTTGGTATATTGGCTTCTCTCTCTGTTTAATATTTGTCTGTAAGCTTCTGTAAAGCCTGCTAATTCTCAGTGTTGCAACAGTAATTGATCCACCTCTCAAAATATGCCGTGTTGGGTCCTTGAATTTGAGAGAATTGGACCTCGAATGTGCTTGAAAATTCATTAAATTTGATGTTTGAGAAGGTGTGGGAGCGCTCTAAATCATGCTCCTTCTCAGAGACATAATTTGCTGAAATCTGAACACGTAGACATGATACACATGTTGTTAGATTAATTGTGACCTACACTTAATGAAAATTAATTTGATGTCCATCACAAATAAACATCCTTAAATCCACAGAGAAATACATGAATAAAAAGTACACTGATGATAACTGCAGAACTTGCTTTGGAAACATCATATTTTTAAGTTTTCTGTAGTATCAAAGTAATTAAGATGTAGTTGTTTGTACATTTATGGGAACGTTGTAAACAGGAACATGTAATAGCTAATTTGGCATACTTTTAATCATGCCATAACTTTTAAAAAAGTATAAGCTCAGAAAACTTGGCTCAACTTGTAGCCCACACCAACTCCCTGAAGGTATATCAGTTTTTACATTAGATATCTCATCTTTGTACAATTGAATGTAGGTCAAAATGTGTTTACATTGTTATTATTATTACATTTATTCAGCATCCCAACTTTTTAGAAACAGTGTTTTGTATAGGGAGCCTCATTTGTACAGGCAAAACTTAAAGGGGTGTTTTTATTTACCTGCACTCTTACACGGTTTGTGTAGAAGTAGTTTCATGAAGTCTTCTTGACAGTCGGAGCCCAACACCTTTTTGATAAATAATGCAGTTGAATTGTTTTAGTGTGCGTTTCATAATGAAATATTTTATCTCACACCCCCAGATTCATTTAATTTCATGTATTCAGAAGTGCTTCCAGACTCCATAAAAAATGACATCTTATAAATTCACATTCTCCTCTTCATGCTGGAATAGTCAAAGACGCGCTCTACAAACACGATGCATTATTCATGTTCCGAGGAGTCGATCCAGAGGAAATCAGCATCGCAATTCAGACTCTTTCTCCTTCCTCTTCCTTCATAGGTGGTTCCAGTCAACCTGGCGGAGGTGTATCTGCTGCAGTGCAACATGCGCTTCCCCACGCAGTCGTCGTTCGAGCGGGCGCTCCCTCTGCTCAATGTGGCCGTGGCCTCGCTTCATCCGCTGACTGATGAGCAGATTTATCAGGCCATCAACTCTGGTTCGCTGCAGGTAGTGACCCTCAAAAACACCACACCTCAAACCTTTTATTGTCTCGAGCCCTTCAGTGGAGTTAATGTGGAAGAAAATGGCCTCAGTGATCCAGTCAAAGTCAAACTTCAAATTTAAAGGGCCACATTTTTATATGTATGAATGATGGGTTCTGTGAAAGAGTTGTCGCTTCCTGCTAATCTGTCATAAAGCTAAAATGTTCAGTGATTCAATCAAAGTTCATAGCATGTTATTAAACCTTTATTTAACACAGACACGAGAGCTTAAAAGCCCTGAAAACGTATATTTTTAATTAACTTCTCACTGTGAGCTACAGGGTCTCACACGAGCACAATAGTTTTTGTTCTTTAGCTCTACATTTCTGCATTTTTTTGGTATTTCTTTTGTTTTTCTCTGTACTGTAACGGATGGTTTGAAGTGGACAGCTGGAAAAATGTGATATTGGATTTGGCAATATTTGACTCCAGTCTTGGAACATGACGGAGCGTCACACTTTATTAATATTTCTCACATTTCGGTCCTTCTCGACCTTCGTAAAAAAGATAGTTTCATACAACGACTTATCAAAAGCTGCAAGGCTGATGTTGTCATTCATTAGATATTTTATTTCTTATGCACAGACTTAATTGTGTGTTGGGGTTTATGACTTGTTCCTGTTCTCCCTTCATGTGGACTATAATCTGACAGATTGAACATATTTCACAGTTAGATACTGAGAGACAATAACAAACCCACACCTGTGCACAAAGACTGAGAAATGGGAACGTGAAACAACGTCTATTTAAGATCGTTGTTGTAATAGTTGTTTGAAATTCTCTTGACGATCAGTTGTCGATGATGCTGAGCAGAAGCAGTTTGCAGAATCTTCACTTCTCAAGACTGAAGTGATACCTTCCAGCGTACCTGTATTGAAATAGAAATAATTGAATGGTGGAATATGTGACTCAAAATCTAATGATAGTTAGCGGGTTGTTCTGTCAGTGATGTTCAGATCTGATCAAGACACACCCACAGTCCTGATGAGGCTCATTAGTTTAGTTCTTACTTCTTTAGTCCTAAGTATTTACTGTTATAGAGAAATGCAGATTTTTAGGGGATTTAACATTTTCAAGAAAAATTCTCTTTTCATTCCAATGAATAGAATGAATAACCTGTGCTAGAAGATGGAGTCCTTCAGCTTGCTGTCAAAAGGAAAGAAAGAGGATTTTTATGTGTGTGTTCAATGAGCAATAACAAATGATGTGTGTGGCTGCAGGGCACACTGGACTGGGAGGATTTCCAGCAGCGTGTAGACAACCTGTCAGTCTTCCTGGTGAAGAGGAGGGACGGTACCAGGATGTTCGTCCACCCGTCCTTCAGGGAGTGGCTCATCTGGAGAGAAGAAGGAGAGAAGACGAAGTTCCTCTGCGACCCGAGGTGAGGACGCAAAACACTCTGTCTGTTGATGTAAGACAACAGCCACTCTTTAAAGGAACTGTTCACCCCAAAAATAAGAATTCAGTCATTATCTCCTCTATATAAAATGTCTCTGGAAGTCCCAAATACATTTTTAAAGCTTGTGCACCGGCTTCAGACCGAGAGGGCCTTAACGCATTTAGCTTGGCAGCTGCAGTGAAGAGTTCCACTTTTAAAAAAAAAAATCTTTTCAAATTAATTTGGGATCTCAGGGCTTCTGGAGACTTGGATTATTTATTTTTTTATGTTTCAAAAAGTGCCTCATTGTTCTGCTGTAAAGCTTGAAGAGACACTAAAACCATCATGTCTTGGAAAAGGAAGGAAGGTTTTTGGAGGGTGAACACCCAGAATGACTTATTATGTCGTGACAGGAGTTTGTTTAAAAATCATTGACTGATTTTTTTCCAAAAAGTAGAATTAATAGGATTCAGATTAAAATTGAATCATGAAGGTCGATCTTTGTAGCATCTATTAACAAATATATTGATGTCAGACTATTAAATATAATGTCACAGTACCTAACCCCAGTTAAAAGTTACCATTCATCAATGTTTTAGAAAAATTATGACAAATAATGATTCTTCTCACAGCCACTTGCCAGAATGTACTTCTAAAGCCCCTGTCTCTCTTTTAGTCGCAGGTAAATTATGTTTGTCCACCGCGTGAGACGTTTTATTTCCTGTATTATAATTAAAACCGATCGCACCAACTGTGCAGATGATAGCGCGATGTAATGACCTGATGAGTCCGTCTCCGGTCCTGAAAGATGGCGTGTTTGTCCTCTCTGCAGGAGCGGTCACACGCTACTGGCCTTCTGGTTCTCTCGGCAGGAGAACAAGCTGAACAGGCAGCAGACGATTGAGCTGGGCCATCACATCCTCAAAGCACATATCTTCAAGGTATACCGTCATTTGTCTCCGCACACACACACACACAGCTGCAGTCTGGCTCTGAAATGAATATTTACACTCTCACTCTCTGTTCAAGGGTCTAAGCAAGAAAGTCGGGGTTTCCTCATCCATCTTGCAAGGCCTGTGGGTATCCTACAGCACAGAGGGCCTTTCTGCTGCACTTTCTTCACTCCGAAACCTCTACACTCCCAACATCAAGGTACAGACTGAGCAGAGAAGAGTCAGACTTTAAGAATATTCCAGCAAGTTCCCTAAAAAAAATCTTCCTCTCTCTTGGGTAACATAGTTTGAATATTTGAAGCCAACTTCATCTTGAAGCTGTGTTAACTTTTTATTCCCTCATTCTGTGTTTGTGTGTGTGTGCAGGTGAGCCGGCTGCTGATGCTGGGCGGTGCAAATGTCAACTACCGTACGGAGGTGTTGAACAACGCCCCCGTCCTGTGCGTCCACTCCCACCTGGGCTACATGGACATGGTGGCTCTGCTGCTCGAGTTCGGCGCCTCTGTCGACGCCCCGTCCGAGAGCGGTCTCACGCCGCTGGGCTACGCTGCCGCCGGGGGACACATGGCCATCGTGACTGCACTTTGCCGCAAGAGAGCGAAGGTGTGCGAGGGAAAAGATTTTGACTTTTCTTAGCGGCTGGCTGGATTTCTGTACTTTGTCTGTGTACTGCAAATAGGAGAGAAACTGTCGCCACATGTGTTGCGTTTTTCTCATCAAATCCGTTTCCCGTCAACAGGTGGACCACCTGGATAAGAACAGCCAGTGCGCCTTAGTTCATGCAGCCCTGAGGGGCCACATGGAGGTGGTGAAGTTCCTCATTCAGTGCGACTGGAGCCTGGGGCCGCAGCAGCAGTCACCACAAACACAACAGCAGGCGTCCTTCACCAAGAGCCACGCCGTCCAGCAGGCCCTCATCGCCGCAGCCAGTATGGGATACACAGAGGTACAGCCGGGAGGGTGGAGGTCAATGGGATTGAAAGTGGTATAATGGTTTTGATTATCATGCACTCCAGTGTGGTGTAATGAGTTCTTCAGCCCAAATTAGAGACTTTAAATGTTAAGTGATTTAAAGCAAAGGTGATTAAGGGCTTAAAATGAGTTCCTGTAACTACCGCTGCTACTGCCGCTTCAAACTCCAGCACTTCTATTGACTGTTCTTCTCCTGGGGTTTTTACATTTGTTGAGGTCAGTTTTGTGAGGTTTTGAAACGGAGCTCTACAGGGAAAAGAATATTAAACGTCCAACGTGTCCGAAATCAGTCTGGATATGCCAAATCTCCAAACAAGGCCTGATATGACATTCTTAACAAAGTCTCAATGTTCAGAGTGCCGGAAGAGACGGAATCAGATGGTGAAATAGTTCATCACACAGGTTGAGAGAGGATTAGAGTAAAGTTACGCTCACTGGAATTTGAGAAAGAGAGGAAGGATGGAAGGATAAAAAGATTAAATGAAGAGAAAGATGCAAAGACAGCAAACGAAAGGGAGAGGGCAACCAAACTCTATATCGGTTAAAGCAGGGCGCCCAAACTTTCTCGCTTCAGGGCTGAAAATGAAACGGTAATCACTCATGGGCCAAAAGTAAACACCTATTATATTGTTTTGTATGCATTAAGATGCAAAATGGCACCATGATCCCACGTTCCCTTCGGCTGACTGAGTTCTTGTGCCGGGTGTCACTCAGCCCAGCGTGCTGTGATTATGAAAAATAATTAATATTTCGGGATCCAACATAATTACAGAGCATTTTTACCTCAGGGGGCCAAATCAAACGCCCCACTTTGGCTAAAGCAGCGACAATTTCGTGCCAGCAGCTGATTGATTGGCGTCCGGGGGTCGATGTAGCTGCAAATAATGACTGTCAGTCATCTCAAATTTGGCCTTTTTTTAGATCAGACTCAAAAAGGAAAGTGAATTCATGATGACTTCTCCCTTCAACATGTTGGACATTAATCTGTGTCCCCCCCATCAGATCGTGTCCTACCTGCTGGACCTGCCGGAGAAAGACGAAGAGGAGGTGGAGCGGGCTCAGATCAATAACTTCGACACCCTGTGGGGGGAGACAGGTGGGATTACTTACTTTATCCAAACGTTACACCAATAAAACCCTGAATTTAACACTGACAGATGGCTGTGGATGCTTAATGGTTCTTGTAGTCGTGAAAAATAAACTACAGTCCGTCCCGAGACGCATCAGACTCTGCCTCTGTGCGCGAGGCAGAGCGCTGCAGTGCGGATATGAGGGATCGTTCTTGTGTGTCTGCTGCTGCTGCTGCTGCTGCTGCTGCTGCTGCGTCAGATGCTGATGGCAGTGCAGTGGTGTCATTGGATCTCAGACAGGGCTGGGCTCACACAGAAGAAGAGGAGGGAGGAGGAGAAGGAGGAGGGAGGATGAGAGTGATCCGGGCTGCTTTAAAATGACAGTGTGTTCGCCCCGTGGCAGGGTGCTGAGAAATGTAATGTATCATTGTGTCCTGAAGCCATCAAACCTCATTGCGACTGTTATTCTCCAGCTGCGGCGTTGGGACTGCCGGCTGAAGAGAGGAACTCACTCAGCCGTAGTTTCATTGTTTGTAAGGAGGATTGTTCTGGAAGATGATTTGTAAATCGCCGTGTTATAGAGGCTAGGTCAACTGAAAAGACATTATTGGTTACAACAGCCGGAGGGAGAGTGAGTACAGTGTATCAACATGTGCAGATTTACTTACTGAAGTGTGTAGATCAAAACGTTCTTCCAGCAAAGAAGACGTAGGTTGAAACCAGAGCAAGACCGATAAATCTGCTGATATTTCTCATTGCATATATGTCCTGTCAGTGGATATTTCATCACAACTTGGACTCGAGTTGATCCGAGTCAGACAGTATTTATTTTCTAACTTAATCCCCAAAGATCTAGAACAAATTTTGGGGTGCCCGCCATCAAGTGCCACACATTGTTTTCAAGTTTCAGTCTGAAGTAAAGTCCCAATTTTCAAACAGAAGCTCAAGAAGTTTATTTTTTATTTATTTAAAAAGATGAACGTGGTTGTTTTTGTCCACATCTGACCTTTCAAAAGCAACTTACAGCCGTTTATGATCGTTTTCATAGACGTTTTTCAGCGAAAACCAGGTGTGATCAGGCCGGGCGTAACGTTAGGAAAAATTGCATAGATATTTAAACTCGCAAATGCTGTGATCAGTCTCAGCCTCAGATATCTGGTGTCTGCTGGGTTAAAGTTGAAATCGGGGTCAGTTCTCCACCCCTGTGGGGCTGCTACCACTCTGATGGAGACTCAAGAAGAAATGTGTTCAGTCTGTTTAAATTATTCCAATTATAATCATTACATTTGAGAAGATGTCTTTTCAAAGGCCTTTGCTCCCAATGACTCTCTAGAGTCTGTCCTTCTTCTCTTCTCTTCTCTTCTCTTCTCTTCTCTTCTCTTCTCTTCTCTTCTCAGCCATAATTTTTCTCTTTAGGTACATTCTCACTGCTCGTCTTTTCACAGAAGACAGCTGCTTTTAGTGATAAAGCTCTGAAAAGCTGCTCAGACAGATTTAGCAGCTAGCTCAGGGAGCTTTTAGCAGCTAGAGAAACAGATATTTCCCTCAGGAGTTGGTAAAGATCGACAACAGAGCTGAGAGAGAGTGATTGTTGGACTGTCGTCATGCAGCTTTCGCTAGATGGACACAAACACGTCGAATAAGCCTCAACATATTAACGGGGATGATATGTTGAATGTAAAGCTCATCCTCATCTCGTCACTGATTCATCGCGTGTTTTCTGCGTCCAGCTCTGACTGCAGCGTCCGGTCGGGGGAAGCTGGAGGTGTGTCGTCTGTTGCTGGAGCAGGGCGCGGCCGTGGCCCAGCCCAACAGGAGAGGCATCGTCCCGCTGTTCAGCGCCGTCCGACAGGGACACTGGCAGGTGAGTTGAATGTTCTGGCTTTGATTTGGGTTCGTCAAGACTACATTTAGCTTCTTCTGGCCTACTCCAACAGGCAGTAAAGATTTGGTATGTTGCTGTCATTGCCTTCCTCCGTCATTCCTTCCAGTTGTATAACAACATGTGCGCTGTGTTTGGGTGTTTTCAGATCGTGGACCTGCTCCTCACACACGGCGCAGATGTCAACCTGGCTGACAAGCAGGGTCGTACTCCTCTAATGATGGCCGCCTCAGAGGGACACCTGGGGACTGTTGAGTTTTTACTGGCTCAAGGTAAAAAAAAGAAGGAACAAATTCTGGGTCAGGTACAGATTTATGTATTTGCCTAGAGGACAAATTGAACCTCGTAAACACAAAATGTCTCAACAGAGGTAATAGATATCTTGATCTTTGGTATTCAGAGCACGGAGGAGTGGATAGTGAGGATAAACTGAGATTTATGTGGAGCATCCTTTTCAGCTGCTCCGTTAAACACGTCTTCTTATC
The DNA here is from genome assembly GCA_900302685.1 of Spondyliosoma cantharus. Classification (NCBI taxonomy): domain Eukaryota; kingdom Metazoa; phylum Chordata; class Actinopteri; order Spariformes; family Sparidae; genus Spondyliosoma; species Spondyliosoma cantharus. The sequence goes on along the minus strand of OMLP01024731.1, from coordinate 36,285 downwards.
TTCGATCACCGTGCAGCGTTTTTGACAGCAATTCCTGTGTGTCCCTCCCAATTTGGAATGGATGCAAACACAAAGATTCAGACCTGACAGGTGTACAGTAGAGTCCGATTTGCCTCCGAGCAAGTCTCATCTCATGTGAATGCTGAAATATCCAGAAATCATCTCCAGGCCTAATGTACGAACTAAGAATACAAGAAGACTGATGTGCCCTGGGGTATTTTTTACATTTTTCTCGTGCTTGTTTAAACCCCACAGTCATTCATAAGAAGACACACAGACACCGCACTATTAAAAACAAGCATAATTACCGTTTTCAAATTGTGTTTGCAGTAATTGCAACCAAATTAAATCAGCAACAGCTTTTTTTAAAAATCCATCAAAATGAATCAAGGAGTTAGTTCTACAAGAGCAAAAAAAAAACAAAATGACAGCCACAGATGGAGCGAGTTTCAGGGTGTAAAAGAATTCAGAGTGAAAGACGCTGATGCTGTTTCTTGTTTTTCCCCCCAGGAGCCTCTCTGTCTCTGATGGATAAGGAGGGTCTGACCGCTCTGAGCTGGGCCTGTCTGAAAGGACACTTACCTGTCGTCCGCTGCCTGGTGGAGAGCGGAGCCGCCACCGACCACGCAGACAAGAACGGACGCACGCCCCTCGACCTGGCGGCCTTCTACGGCGACTCTGAGGTGGTAAGTGACCGGCTGGGGGAAAACAGAATCTAAAAGTGAAAAGGCAGAGCACCGGAGATCAACCCAGACTCAATTTTACTATTGTTACTCAAATGTGTCTACTGGAGTCTCTCTGTGCTTAAACTAACTCCGATCTTAAAGGGACAGTTTGCATTTTTTAAGTGAGGTTGTACTTCTACTACAGTATGTGGCAGCTGTCACGCCTCCAGTTTGGGGGAGCAGCTGGAGTATTATTGTATGAAGCTTTGTTGAGCTTTGAACACTTTTTTGAACAACTTGTTGTTTCAAACCTTTTAATCATGGAGGCATTCAGCAATATTTAACTCCCGTCAGACCGGTGCAATGTTTCTGTTCCTCCTGGAAGCACCAATTACATAAATCAGACATTTTTTTAGCAGTTACACTTTTAAAACAAAAAAGATTTGCACAGACATAAAATGTGTTCTGGATTTCTCTGTTAAGTAAAAGGAGTAGATGGTAATTGAACATAATCAGACACAAATCATTATTCCAAACTATCTTTTTGTCTAAAAACGTGTTTGGAGGAAAACTTTAATTCTTGTTTGGTACAAACTGAAATGTGTCGGTATCACACTGTCAAGCTGTCAAGTACCCACAGCTGCCGTTGAATCCTCGCTCAAAGAGCCAATTCAGGTTTGAAATCTTGCACCTGTCGTAATGTGAGAAAGATGTAATTCACAGCTGCAGTTCTTGGATAATTGATTGATTGTTTCACGTCTTCATCCCTCCAGGTCCAGTTCTTGGTCGACCACGGGGCCATGATAGAGCACGTAGACTACAGCGGGATGCGTCCTCTCGACAGGGCGGTGGGCTGCAGAAACACGTCGGTGGTGGTTGCCCTGCTCAAGAAAGGAGCCAAGATAGGTAAGAGCGGCTCGACGGAGAGAAGAGCTTACCGTTGTAGCCGACAGAGGAGCTCTCCTTGAGTGCAGCATCCCTGCCCTGTAGCGCCTTAATGAAAGGTTATTTGCCTGCCGTGAAATGAGATACACTTTGAGATTTGGTTGAAAAAGGTCATGCACTAGAGTTCAAGCATGAGCTGCATGAAGGGAGAATCCAAAGATGATAACGCTCTTCCTGCTGGTCATTATAGAGCGCTGTAGCATTTTACTGCACTGAGCCATGGATTCAGGTTTGTGTCTCCATGTAGCCTAAACCGCTTCCTGCTACTGTATGTCATCTGCCCCCCCACTGCCGCATCGTGCTTCTTCTCCTCGGCTATTTATGGCTCTGATGTGTGTTTCTTTTTATTGTACTACTGTTGTTGTGTTGTTCTGCTTTTCTCTCTCTCTGTCACGTTTTCTCTCGGTGCCTCTGTTTGTCTCTCTATCGCTCACGCTACCTCCCGGTTCCTGTCTCAATCACATGCTCCTCTCTTTTATTCCTCTGTGGTTGCTCAGAGACAGGTTGTTATTAGCGCTTGTTTCTTTTCGGTATCTTCTCTTTTTATTTTGCTGAGGCACTGCTTCTCACTGCTGCTTTTTTTTGTGTTCCTTTTTTCTCACTTCTTCTCCTCCTCCTCCACTGCCATCACCTCTCTTTCTCTTTCCTCGCTGTTTTCCCTCTGATTCCTCTGTTTGCTCTGCCCTCCCACTTACACTCCTTCCCTCGTTCATGACCTCCTTCCTCCTCCTTCCTTCCCCCCCCCCCCTCTCCCCCCCCTCTCTCTCCCCCCCC
>OMLP01024731.1:18198-28250 GCA_900302685.1 Spondyliosoma cantharus | reverse complement strand
GCCAAACCCAGCAAGGCATGCTGGGATATGAACTACTTTATTATATCGTTAACCAAAGTATCATCCAATAAACTACCCTCAGTGTTACCTGTCATTTACTCTTTAGTTTTATTCTGTCTGTTTGTTACCTTTGCCTTTGAGTGGACGTCGATTATTTTGTTACAACTCCAACATTAACATGTTTAAAAGAGTCCTGAAGGTGAGGTCAGTATAACAGCAGTGATCTGAGGGGGGATGGGCCTCTGTGAAGTGCTGCAAAGACACACACACACACACACACACACACACACACACACACACACACACACACACACACACACACACACACACACACACACACACACACACACACACACACACACACACACACACACACACACACAGACACACACACACACACACGTAGGGTATTAGACTTTATCTTATATGAAAAACATAACTAACAGTGAGAAGTTTCATTATCATATTCTGCACACCGGTAGGAAAACAGGAGGGTCCAAAGTTCTGATCTCATTCTGAATCAAAGACCAGTGCACTTCCAGAACGTTGTGTGGCACAAAGTTCCCACAACAGGTGGGACCGTCGGAGTGAAAGTACTAATCATCAAATCGGACTCTACTCGTGGACTCTGTATCCATCTTCTGTTCTTTCAAAGTGTGCTCTTAACCAAGGTTGCTAGTAGGCTCTATTCTATGTAATACAATATTATATGTTCAATACTGTACATTGCTCAGAAAATACAAATGGCTCAACAACTCAGTACTTAGAGAAAAATGACAATATTTATAATTAAGTTATATATTGTACATAGAAATAAAACCAGACATAGTTTGCGTTTGAATTGTATTCTGTTAACCCTGCCTTTGTGTCCCACTGCTAGTCATATGGATGTGAGAAAACGGATCCAGGGTTAGGAACGAGGGACAAAGACCAGCTTTGAGTGATAGAATTGCCTCTTTGTGTCGAAATAAACAAGATTTTGTCGTTGTTTAATGCAAGAAAAGGCTTTTTATGCTGCAGTAGGTCCTCAATTATCTGAATTTATTTTCTGTTTTGATTAATCTGCAGGTATTTTTTTGATAGAAAGTTTTTTCTTTTTGTAAAATATCAGAAAATAGTCAAATATACACGAGCATAGTCTCCTAGAGTCCAAGATGACGTCTTTGGATGTCTTGTTTTGTCCACAACCCAAAGATATTCAGCTCAAAATGATATTAAACGACTTAAAAAAGCAGCAAATCCTTATATTCGAGAAGCTTGGACCAGGTAACGTTTCTTTAAGTTTTTTTCACCAAAATGTGAGAAAATCATAAAAATACAATAGTATAATATTCCAGAGTCTTAAGATGACGTCTTTGGATGTCTTGTTTTGTTCAACTGTCCAAAACCCAAAGATATTCAGTTTACAGTGATATAAAATGAGAAAAGCAGCAAATCCTCACTTAGGAGAGGCTACAACCAGAGAACGTTTGGCATTTTTACTTAAAAAATGACTGCAATGATCAATTAATCATCAAAATACTATATCCTATTGATCACATTTCAGTTGATTAATGAACTTAAGCTGGTATTTAAATGCTTGTCTCTGATTGAAAAATCACTATCGCACGCCTGTTTTTTTTTTTTTATCAAATCATTTTTTTAAACCATTTAACCTCCAGATTTGTAAATTATGATTTTCTGTATTTCTTGTTAGTATCTTCACTGTATCACAGACCTCATGATATGCCTTATTGTGACGTTTAACCAACTGTCGAGGCTGCAGTTTGACATATTGAACCAGTTTTCTGTCAGTAGGCAACTTTGAATACCGGCTTAAAGTTCTGCTTCTATAAAAACAGGATCGGTGGTTTTGTACAATGTTCGTACGATTTGTTCTGCAGAGTTCAGACAGATTGTTGCATCAGACAAAGACAGTGAACAAAGAAACAATGCATTCAGTTTGAATCTTCGGCTACAGGAGTTTTAACTCGAAGGTGATTTTATCAAAGTTCGCCTTTGTCCCTCCTCCGTACGTAACGTAACGCTGTGTGTTCCTAAGAGAGAGTAGAGCGTGCAGTACATATGCTAGTGATGGGTTAACATGGATAGTGCTCAGCGATTAAAAGCAAGCAAATGCATACACGACCACTGTTACAGACGTTCTCCTTCCTCCTTTCTCCTGCATTACTTCTGTGTCGATTCTTTTTACCCACGATGCATTTTTACTCCGCCACTTCTGCACTAAAAATGCCTGTTAAGTTCTTAACTAAAGGGTGCACTTTATGTATTTTACTTACCTTGTTGTTATGATTGTTGACTTTGGAGAAAGTGTGGGCGTGCGACCGGTCAGACCTCTGACCGGTGATACCAGACTATCATAGACACTCTTACTATATGATTTACAAAGCAGTGATGAATGACAATATGAAGAGCAAACAAATGTTTTTAAACTGGTGAAGATGTATAGACTTTCTAGCACAAGCTGTATATATATACCGACTCAGATATTCAACGGGTTCGTGAGTTGAGCAAGTGTGTTTCAAGAGGCCATATTTAAGTACTCCACGTCATGAACAAAAAAATAGCCATCGCAGTCCTATAACTCTAAATTCACCAGTCTAATCCGCTGGTCTTGCACACGTCTTGAAAAAAAAGAATCTACTGCAAAAAAAAAATAAAAATAAAGAATGACTGAAGTTCCAGTAACAAGAAGCTCCGTATTTGGAGTTTGGGTGATAAGAGAAAGTGTGATAATGAGAATATTCAAGTTATTTGTATATGTGGGAGAAAAAAAAAGTTATAGACCATTTGTCTGTAACATTTTATTTTGGTTCCTCTGCTAAAGAATATCTAAAGAGAAGACGGCTCGACCGTCTCGCGTTCATTCTCAGTTTCACCCGCTCCCAGAGAGATGCCCTACTTATCTTTACAAGAAATGAAGGTATAAACTGTACGATACTTAATTTAAACAGAACTTCTAAATCGAGGATATTTGAGGGTGTATGGTTTCAAAGCTGTCTGTGTATATTAGTTTGCTGTAAATAGTCTGATGCATGTTCTATTCTTTCCACGAGCTCAAGCGGAAACATGTATAGCAGTGTTCTGACTCTGGTGTGTGTGTGTGAGACACGACGTTCGGATCAAGATGAGGAGACTGCTGATCCCCGAACTGTCCTTTATCATTTTCCCTTCAAAAACTCACCAGACAAACGCGAAAAAGGTTTTTTCTTTTGGTTTTATTTTAATGTATTTTGCTTGCTGAGCAGAGTTCTCTTGTCTGTAAATGTGAGCTTTCAGATCGCTGTGATAAAAAGTTTAATTAAAAACAATAAAAAAGAATGTGTTTTTATCTCATGATAACTGATTGTAATCTGTACAGTCAAAAATCATATGTATTGGAAAAAAAAAGAACATATTTATAAATGGTTACCAACTGAAACACGCCCTGCATGTCGCTCATTTGTTTTACTGATTATTTGAAAAGAACATACAAATTTAATTTAATTATTTGGTCGACAAAACAACAAGTGACACCAGTTTTAACGATATGACTCTGTCCAATACAACGGGCATAAATACGACACTTGTAAAGATATTAATGATTAAGGTGGGAGCACCGGTTTGACCTCAAGATGGTACTTTTTCCTGGAAATGGTCAATATGAGGATTTTTTAAAAGGCAAATCCGCCCATTTTATAAAGTGGGGTCTAAAATCTGAGACTGATATTTTGCATTTGTTTTTAATGCATTACCATTTTGTTCATTAACAGTTCAGGGAAATATCATAATATCTTCATCATTTATCATTAATCCCCTCCACCAAAGGATATTATGTTTTCGTTGTGTCCGTTTGTTGGTTTGTCAGCAGGATTACACAAAAACAACTGACCGGATTTCCATGAAACTTGGATGGAGGATGGATCTCGACCCAGAATAGACCCCATCAGCTCTTGGTGTGGATCCAGATTAAGGGTTGGAGCCAGGAATTATTTGATCTCTTTCCTTAACGTAGCAAATTTGGTAAATGTTCAGGCAATGATTGTTTGGTTCTTGATGGGGGAAAAAAAATCAGGCGTGTTTGGGTGGCTGGTATTTACGAGTGAATACAATTTGTTGCATATCTCGTAGATTTACATATATCACATTTGATATCAGATTAGACTTGATTGAATTAAAGGGGAATGTTGGAGAATTTAAATTTTTGGGGGAACTTACCCTTTAAAGTCCCGTCTTTGTAATACCACTGCAAAGTAGATAAAAAAGCTCAAGTGACATCGAGTGTGGAGTTTGAAAGAACATAACCAGACCTACAGTAGGTAGCCCGCTACTTGGAGCTAGCGGCTACATTAGCCGTTGATAGTACAGCACACCTGAATCTCCAAACTGTTTGTGGTAGGGTTGCATTCTGGGTAATGTAGGCACAGGGATTTGACAAGAAGAATGCGTGGAATAAAAAACGTTTTTTTTACTGTCTTACTGTCATACAGTGTTACAGAAGTGCAGTGTTAAAGGTCCAGAACGGAAGATCAACTGTCAGAAATTAAACAGAAGAATAATCAGAATACAATCTGAAACTTTAGAGTCTTTTATATCTACAGAAGCACGTCAGTGCAACCACGCCACTAGATGCCACCAAATCCTACAAGATGGACCTTTAAATCAGTGGCGTACTCTTATGACTTTATTACACAATGTAAACAAAAGATTGTAATAAGCAAAAGTAAAGTTCTTACACACCAGAAAGTTGTAATGATGCGTACAGAGGATCAAAAACTCCACAGTGAAAGTGAAAACAAAGAACAGCCACTTATGAACAATGTTTTGGTCCTGAGGACTTCTTTATGTAAATCTACACAAATCTGCTTTAGTGGATCTTTTACTCAATAAAAGGTCTGAGGGCTTAAATACACCTTGTGATTAAAATGAGCACAAAACACTTAGATGGTTTCTAACAACCTTTTCTTAGGTAACATTCATAAACTTGACCCTGACGATGGATTATATTCTCTGATGCTTTATACCTCAAAGCTTTCTCAACAGTTACAGTCACCATATAGCAAAAATACTGTCGTATTTACAACAATAACTATAATGATATATATGTATATTTTTACAGCAGATGTGAAGTAAATTAAAAAATCTGCTACATCTCCCATATAAAAAACAATCACCCGAGCCAGTGGAGCTGTAAGTGAAGAAAAATCGAGATGAAGTGACTAAACACAGCCTTCACCCACAAGAGTACCCGTGAAATGCATTAAATAGACATTTCAAGTGTTTGGAGAAACTGTCTTTAGAGGTGTGAAAGACATCTCTAACAGTGACAACAGATTCTAGTCCTTCTTCTTTTTGCTTGTGAAAAGATGAACCAGTCCAGGGACGAGCACCATGACGATCTGCGGCACTATGATGAATTTGACAAAGAACAGCCCGTAGAAGAGGCCCTGTGGTCGGATCGGGAGCGGCAGGCGGTTGACGTGGTACAGTCCCATGGATGAAATGGCCAGAGACAAAGCCCGTGGGGCCCAAGGCAGAGAGTATCCGCCAGGCTTCCAGTACTGGGCGAGCCCCAAACCCAGGAGAGCCCCGCAGTCTCGGGTCAGAGAGGAGAACGGGGCCGTATCCAAACGAATCCACTCCGGACGGCTGCACCATTTCTTAGCCAAAACAATAGACCTGTCGAATAGATAGAAAATGTTGTTATGCACTGAACAGACTCATCAAATTACACATAAATATAATAAAACATCTCACCAGGAGAGATCGATTCCCAGCCACTGCAGTCCAGTGTGCAGAATCAGAGTACCGAGCAGCAGACCGATGCTGAAGCTGAAGAAGAACAGCAGGGGGCGACCTTCTGGTACTCTGCGGCTCAGAACCACCCCCAGAATGAAACCTGACCAGAACAAGTTAGTTTAAATTTACTGGGAAAAAATATATTACTCGCAAAATATAGGAAAAAAATGCAATGAAATAAGAAAATATATGTTTCTTTTCCCACATTTTGTACCTCTGAGTGTTTTTATGCTGATAAAATCAGTGAGACAGAAGTTTGATGGTAGTTTTGAATTTAAATGATTTTTGCATCAGAGTGAAGAATCACTCGTGAGGTACTTAATACAATGAATTAGACTAAAAGATCTGGTCCTATCGGTTGTTTATGAAGTGTTATTGATTTTCCATGAACTGCATTATATTACTATATACGTCGTATATACAGTATGTTATATTCAGAGCTGCAACAATCAATCAATTAGTTGTCAGCTGTTAAATTCATAGCCAAATATTTTGATAAATGGAAAATAGATTTGAGTACTTTTCTATTAAAGATTCTCTGATTGCAGCTTCTTACATGTGAATATTTTCTGGTTTCTTTACTTCTCTGTGTCATTAAACTGAATATTTTAGATTTTTTAAATTTTATAAACCGACAACTAATTGACTGATCGAGAAAATCGACAATGAAGATAATCATTAGTTGCATCCTGAGTTAAATTTATATACAGTGTATGTTGATATTTTTTCTGAATATGATTCCCACATGTTTCAGCTGGTACATGAAACTGTATTCAGACCTGTAATGGATCCTGCGACGACCTGATGGGGGAAGTGGGCGAGGATGAAGATCCTGGAGATTCCAACTGCAACCAGCATCACCAGATAGAGCAGGTAGGGTACCGCTGTTATCACCACGCTGGAGGTGCAGAGAAAGAGCGACGCTCTGATACACTTAGATTTCTTCATCTGTGTATTTTTAAAGCCAAAACAGCATATGTGTTTATTTCAAAGGGGCATACCTGTGAGTACGTGAGTACAGATATGAACCCAGCGAGGACACGACCACCCACCAGACTGCTGCCGTCACCATCGCATGTCCCGACGGGCTGCCTGGGAGACAGACGGCAGCATCAGACCTCTGACTGTGCAGTAAATTAATACACCATCTATGACTCGTGCATGATGTGTTTTCTCTTTGAGTACTTCTCACCTGGGCCGGTTTCACAGGTGGAGGAAAACTGTAGAACTTTGGGTTGATTGTTGACAAACAGACCTGATTCACTGATCCACCAGAAAGGTCTTTCTCCAAACAGCATCCTGGGGAAGATTCAAATCATAACACATGTAATAATGTAGATTTATCATACAGGTGCATGCGGTCACCTGCTGTACCACAGTGAGTAACATCATGTCTTCAGGTAGTTTATACTCTGGGCATTAAACCTATTTCTGTCTGTTTGTTCAATAACCATTTAATTCTCTCTTTTTTTTCCAATTTGAACGTTAGCCTTAAGTGTTTCTCATTTCTTTTTCCATCGTATTAGCACATTCTTAGCATTTTCCTTACAAACCTCACATTTCCCAATATGTTCTTGTACGTGAATGTTGCATTAAGCCCTGAACGTCCTCACTTAAATTTAGAGAAATCTGCATTTTCTACACCCACCTCTACAAACTGAAGGTTGAAGGTTTAATAAAATTAAGATCTGAGCTTAGCATTGAGCTTTGAGCATTTAGCAGCAATATGACAGCTGTATTTAGATTGTTTAAACCTCCTCCATCCAGTTTAGGCTAATGACTATAAGACTTAAGGTTTGATATGTGTGCAGATACTCTGTTGAATATCGTTTTATCAATGCCTCACACAACAAATGTTGTTCTTATAATGCTGTTTTTGAACTTTATGTATATAGCACCTTTCAAAACATTTGTACTAAGTGGTTTACAAATTAGAAAACAGTTAAAAAATATTAAAAGCAGGGAGAGTAACACAGTATCTGTATATAAACGACTAATGGAAAGAGAAATAGGTAGAAGGCAAAGTAATAATAATAAGGATAAAAGCAAAATTAAGTCAATTCCTACATAACTGCTTTTATATAAAAATTAAAAATAAGTTGGGATATGTTATCTGTGTTATCAATCTTCCTTTCTGATCACTCTTTTCTCTGTCTTATGCAGGTTTCTTGATAAATCAATGAGAAAATGTCCCTTCTAATTTATAATCTGTCCTTGTGTATAAAAGGTTCCGCTTCTAGCTGTTTCACCACGGACAGTCTACGCGGATGCACTTACACTTGATGATGCCGGAAGCTGCGACGTCAACGCATGAATGTGTGCGTCAACAGAACACAACCAAAAAAAAATGCTTTAACGTGATGGTTCCGAATAAAAACTGAAAAAGAAACCACTGCAGCTGTCTTTGTGTCTACCGGACATTGACTGATTCATATAAAAGGACGTTTAGCTTCATGCTAACGTGTCAGCGGTAACAGAAGGAGCCGTTGAGAACCGTTAAGAACCGTTAAGAGTAACACAGCTGAACAATGTCGGAGTCTCTGTCAGTCTTACCATTTAAACACCAAGTTCAGCCACTCCGATATCGCTGCCACCCACAGTACCGACACTCCAGCTCGTTTGTTGATGAAATATGTGAAGGGGAAGACGAGCAGGAAGGCAGCTTTAGGATCTCCAATATGAGTGACAACTAGCCACATTTTTTCTAGACTCATCGTCCTCTGCTGCAGACTTTCCGCCATCCAGATGCCTTGAGTGTGAATGGCCTCCATTCCTACGCCCTGTCTTTTTTTTTTTAAAACATACAGTGTGATGAAAGTTGTCAAAATGCAATCCTGTGTTAATTTTAAGCTTCTTCAGGAAGTGCTGCAGCAGCGCGTGCAGTACCGTCTCGCGCCCAGTAGGGGGAGCTCTTTTGTTTTAAAAGCGGTAGAAAAAGAGACAAAGACACAACTTTCTTCTTCGTTGGATAAAATGTGCTCATATGAAATTTAAAGTTCAAACGTTTCACATGAGATTTGATGATATAACGTCACGTAAAGTTGATTTAATTGTAAATATAAGTTATAGTATTGTAATAACTGACCACGGCGCGACGTACGTCGACACGCCCAGGCTTCATCTCACTACGACATCGCGTCGTTTTACGTACGGCAGGCGCTCCGGTTTCCTGGCGGAGAAGATGGCGGCTCCTGGACCGGGGGAGTATTTCAGCGTCGGGAGCCATGTCTCTTGCCTCACCTGCTTGGGCCAACGTCTGCAAGGAGAAGTGGTCGCCTTTGACTACCAGTCTAAGATGTTAACTTTGAGTATCCTTTGTTTGTTTCGAGCTGCGGTCGGCTTGCTGGCCTGCCGGGCTGCAAGGGCCTGTAGGGTAACCGAAAATATGTCAAATAGTGATCCGCGCAGGCGTAATTGGTGCTGGCTGAGTAACATATCTTTGTCCGTTTTTAAATATTTTAATGCGCGAGTTAGCCGCCCATCCATTCCTCATCTGTTGAGGACCCATTTGGTGTTACCGGGTCATTTCTCGGCTTCGCGATATCTGCTAGGGGAGTGCATGTGTTTTGAATCCACTCATTGTATTGCCAGACCTCAACCTGGCAACGAATCCTAGTAAGGCATCATGGCTGTGTGCTCTCAACAGGCACAAACCGATGCTAGTTAGCGAGCTAACTGACATTAATCTCATCGTCGCGCTGGCTCGTGTGCTCACATTTACCGCACGTAGTTTATGATGGCATTTGATGGAGACGCTAACGGCTGTTTTGAAGCAGTTAGCGATGAATGGACACTGAGTACCCTTCCACGCTACATTCAAGTTGCTGCTAGCTAGCGGCTAGCATGCTAAGTTTCGGTCAACCCCACACTGCCGCTAACTACTAGCTCAATTAACGGTATTAGCATTCCCGAGCTCTTCAGCTGGGCTTTCTTACAATACCTCACCCGATTCTGGTGATATTTTAATTCTTGGGTGATTAATTCGGACGATTGTGCCACATTTGTGTTTCATTTCCACATGATTTAGGTGCTGAAGCCATCATGAGTTCAAGTACAGCCAGCGTTAGCTTGCTGGTGGACCGGTGGTCTACACCCCATTCATGGGTGTGCGTACGAGTATTAACATTATTAAGCTGTAGATGGCTTTGCTCGGTCACCTCATGACTTCCACTCACTTCAGTCGGATGATGATGTTGACGTCAACGTGACCGAGCTGTGTGGAGATAAATGAATGAAGTTAGCACAGTGTGGCGGGTTTGACACTTGGCACTACA
>OMLP01024731.1:0-18178 GCA_900302685.1 Spondyliosoma cantharus | reverse complement strand
CACTACAGGCCTTGAACGCTAAACTCGTTTCGTTTTGACACTGAACTACCCTCCAAAATAAAACTCAACCAGCACCACGGTCAAATCTGTGTTTGGTAATGCCATCTGAGTCAGGCAGTGTGTTGGGAAAGCCTGGAAATTTACAAGAAGCTTTCTTTTTATAGGCCTCAAATTCAGTCTTAATGATTTACAGCTCATAATGAATGACAATATCTAGACTTCAGTTAAGAGCAGGTCACTTGTACCACTTGGGTCAAACTTTTAAGGTCATCCTGTCACTGGCATAACAGGTCACATCCCGTCCTGGCTTGTGTCTTCTGTTTTTTGGAACAATGAGCCAAAATTTAGTCATCAATGTGTCACAAAGTGGTCTAAAATATGTGGGAAAAGCCTGTTTCCATTACAGGCCTGACATGCCGTGCTCGTGTTACTGACAGGAAAAGTGAGGTCGAAGCCTCGAGGCTTCGCTCTGTCATTGTTTCTGAAGAACAGATTTATGTTAAGATAAATGTGCAACATTTTCCTGTTCCTTTTTTCTACAAGTTTCTGTTTGTAAGTGCAAAATGTGGCTGAAATTCTCCAAAAAATTTCATCCCTGGAAAAAAGATGAAAATTTGGCTCCAAACCGGTGTGCTTGAAAATTAATGGGCCAGAGATTGAGTTAATTTTATTGATCAGGCATTTTATAAATTATGTAGATCTGCCAGTGGGTGATCAACTCTAAAAGACAATTAATTTGAGGACTTTTCACCCAAAATCCCAGAAATTGAACACTTGCTTTGCTGATGTGCTTTTCTTCATAAGCTGTACATCATTTTATGCATTTCTAACAATTGTTCATTCATTCATTCATTCATCCATGATTGCTGTAGGTGGCAGCACTGCCTACGGTAACTGGCACCACCTCTCACTGTCAGTGTTAGTCAGACAGAGCTCTCTCTATCACAAGCCTCTCTGTTCAGCCTCTGTGATGCATCTCTGTGAAGTCGTTCGCCTTGACTAAAGTTCCTTCGAAGAATGTGCTTCCTCCAGCGGTAAGCCGAACCTCAACGACGTCATCCTGATCAACTTAGCCTATGTTTCTGATGTGGACATAATAAATGACCGCACCGAGACTCCACCCCCACTAGCATCACTGAATGTTAGCAAGGTAAGTCCTCTTTAACTTTGATTAACAGGCTCTAAAATGAATCGTCTCCATCATCCTCGTCACTGTCAGTGCAGGCACACATGTACCGGCACACGTAATGGACAAAAATAACAAATGTGACTCTTTACTTTTAAAACTCTGAATGTGAGGTTGAACTTTAGAACACATGTAATTGAAAGGTCGTCCGGGGCTGAATCCCAAATAAAGGTTATCCTTCACAGTGGAGGTCAAACCATAGTGGTTTTTTAAAGGCCAATATAAAAACCAATCACTATCGGATATGAACAACATGACTTGATTAGAAACTATAAATGTTGAACTGAACATCTAAATCAAATAAACTCACATCCAGCAAAGGCAAACAGTCCCTTTCTGATTCAGTCAAACCTCATCTGATCTCTAAATTTTAAACCACCCTTAACTGCGTAACCGTTATTTATGAGCGCACACTTTGATGCAAGTCTTTCATTTAAATAACAGCCACACAAATACCCATGATTTTTTTTTTAATTTTTATTTTTTCCTTTCATCAAGCTCCAAGTTCCCTGAGAAATTAACGAAAATGTTGAATTTGTCTCTCGGAGCTTAAAAACCACTTGAACACCATTTGTATCGTGTACGAGTTCTGATTTGGAGGCAGCTAATTTCACAGCATCTGAAGGCCACGACAGTTTAGCCTCACAGAGACCAAAACTAATGGTGTATTCACATGACCTTTCGTCATCACAGGGCAGTCAGGTTTTCCTCAAACAACCAGCAAAATGGGGGTTGATTTGTCATCTCGGCAGAGGACAGACTTGTAAATATATAATAGCCCCGAAATTGAGACGCAGCAAGGAGCCCTGATGTTTATTGAAGTGTCTTTTAATTTGCTAAAACAAATCACGTGTGTGTAAATTACTCCCTGATCTCTTAACTGGTGTCCAGTTCAACGATCTCACAGTAAGAAAAAAAAAAAAAACGTGTTTGATGTTGATGCCGTTTGTTTTTTCTCCACAGCTTGCCAATCGAGCACGGACAGAAAAGGAGGACAAGCTGTCCCAAGCCTATGCAATCAGTGCTGGGGTTTCTGTGGAGGGCCAACAGCTATTCCAGACTATTCACAAAACGTAAGAACTTTATTTTATTGTGGAGTCAACAAGTGGAAGAGGTCAATGTCGATGAGTAAATATGTGTCCGACAATTATAAACTGGATACTATGTTAATAAGAAGAAATCATGCTGATAAACAAATATTTCATGCCGCCTTCTGTCACTTTAACCTTGAAGGTCTTCACAAGCGAATCTAAAACTGCCCCTTTTAAAGTCTTCCTGAACCAGATGCACATAAATGTAATGTCAGTAAGTGACCCAGTCTGAAATTAAACATCAGACAAGTTTATGATGCAGAATGTGGTCGAATTAAACTCTCAAATAGACGGAGCACCAACACTGGCAGCAGCAGGACGAGGCTGTTTTAAAAAGTCACCTCTTAGTCCTTCAGTGATCATGATGCAGCATGTGATTTAGAGCTGATGGGGAGTCCTGTGGCAGTAGAGCGAGACCCGACCCCATTACACTGGAAATATGAACATGTGCTTGACTCAGGTCCTTGTTTCAAAGAACTGTGAGGGCCGATAAAACCTTCTGCCTCACTTCAATAGTGTCGTGTCAGCCAAGAATAAAACAGAGATTAAAAGGAAAACTTGGAGAAAGAATCTTTTTAAACAAAACAAACAGCTGAGCAGAAACATTCTGCTGATTTAGAAAGTGAAAGAACACGTGAAAAATATTATAAAGGGGATGAAAATGCATTTCGTCTTCTCTTTATTTAACTGCCTCACCTGCAAACTCTTCCTCGACTGGTATTTCAGTAGTGAGTAAAAACTAGTATGTCTGCAGAGAAACAACTCTTCACACTGATGGTTGCTCCGTAAATCCACCAAGGAAGTCGTATTTAACACACAATCTAGTAAATGCTGAAATTGTTTGTTCCCCTGTCGGCATTATAGAGGTTTAAAGATCAAAAAGCACAATTCAAATCAAACACAAAGGTTCTTGAAGTGGAAAACAGCTTATTTTAATTTCCTGATTTAATTCCTTACTGACTTCAAGATCACTTTTTACAATTATTTCCTTCATGTCTCCTGTTTCTGTCAGAAAAAGGTTCAACTTTCTGACAAATTCACGCGTTTCCCGACATTACATGTTTGATGGTGTTAGATTTTAGTCTCAGATATCTGATCACACTGTAATTGGACACCTGTACGCGTGTTTCACAGCTTTATGAGACGGATGCAACTTCTGTCATTATTCATGCTGTTATTACATTAATCTTGTTTCTTTTTTATAATCTTTAATTCACTTGCATAGTTTTTCTGTTTAACCAGTCAGATATTTAAAGGTCATGTAGAGTTACACTTTGTGTTCCAACAAAACCAAAGAAATCTGAAACAAACATTGACTTCATTGTTACTCTTTTTTTTCCCCCAGTTAATATGAAACTGTTCTGTTATTAGATCAACTTTCACGTTTACACACATCCTGATCTTCTAATTGTCTGTGCAAGATGTTTGCCGTATAAACAGTCTTATATTAGTGGAAACTCTGTTCAGACATTCACCAGTCATACTGACAAACATTGACATGGAATAAAAACCAGTATGACAGTCTGGTGTCGGATCGTTTCTACTCGTGTTACATTGTTTGCCTCACAAACAAAACGCTTTCAGCCACAAGACGAGATGATGTTTTACTTTTGTCTCTGCAGCATCAAAGACTGTAAATGGCAGGAGAAGAACATTATTGTGATGGACGACGTCGTAATCTCACCGCCTTACCAGGTTGAGAACTGCAAAGGCAAAGAGGGAAGCGCTTTAAGTCATGTACGCAAAATAGTGAGTATGATTTTTTTTATATTTATACTATATTTCACCAACAGTACATAGTCACATCTTCAAACTGCCGTGTCTTATATCTAATGGGACGTATCCTATTAATTTCCCTGATGATACTATATGTCAAACAACAAACTCATGTCGAAGTCAGCAGCAGGAGTTGGTTGTTAGCAGCTGATGACACACAGCAGAACTCGGAGTTCCTGTCCAGAGAACGTGACGCGTAACAACGAGGAACCACAGTTTTAATGTGACAACGTGTCCGTACTTCAGCTGAGTACAGTTCAGAGGTAGAAACACTCTGAATGCTGATGCTTAACTAAAAACTGTAGATGATTTAAAAACTGTGAAGAAACATTTTGATTTTGCGATGGTTAACATTCACGTTGGGACAGTTTTAATCCATTTTTAAAGCCCCGACATTCATTGACGAGCCACAAACATGTTTCCACTTGAGACTGTCTGTGTTTAAAGCACCTGTTGAGAGTAAAGTAGCTCACACCGTTCACAGTGGAGCACTTTGATAAACGTGTATTTCACTTGACATGTGGTGACTAAAAGCACGTCGTAATTTACCTGCCAACAGAAGTCTCGCTGGTTTCAGTCACGCTCTGTACCTGAACACCTGTGTCAGTGATGGCGCTGTAACAATATGGCGTCAGGCCTCGTCCACATGTAGGTGGAGATTTTAACCTCAAAAAGACAAATTAAAAAAAATCCTTTGCACAGGAAGCAAGTTTAGAATAGAACAAGCTCAATAAACGTGCTCAGGGTCTTCTTCTCTGGTGTTTGACATATTGTTGAATCAGACTTTAGCGCCACCTCCTGGTCTGGCATGCTCATTCAGGCATTCAGAAACGTGTAGAGATATTTTTTTAGATGAAGGAAATCATCCATAAACCTGCGGACGAGGCCTGAAATCACCCAGTCAGTTAAACATTTAGATACAGGGAGAAAAGGTTTTACTTTTCTTTTTACTGAAATACAGAAGGGAAGTAAAGGAATATAAATAAAAACCCTTCTTACTTCTCACCTCCACCTACATAAAAACATAACTGTGTGTGTTTCAGAGTTAGTTGTTCATTAATGTCTCTTCGTTCTTGCAGGTTGAGAAACATTTTAGAGACGTGGAAAGTCAGAAGTCCATGCAACGTTCACAAGCACAGCAAACACAGAAGGACTCCACTTTATCTTCTTGAGTTGGCAGTGCGGGTCGGCCGGGGGAAGGCGACGCGGGTGGTTTTGTTTCCCACTGCCAGACTTCAGTCGGCATTTCATTGTCGCCAAGTCTGAGACCACGAGGAGGAGCGCTGAGGGCCCTGGATCCAGAAGATCAAAATACCATTAAATGAAAAAGACAAAAAAGAAAGAGGAAAGATTAAATCTTAAATTAGACTTTATAAAGAATAATTTAAACATGAACCATAAAGCAACCATAGTTTCCTTAACTAACTCGTCTCATTCTGCCCCCACTCCTCCCCCCTGTCCCTGAAACCTTTTTCTTTTTCCGCCCTCCTTCCTTTGCCTTCAGTTCCATTTCAAAAAAGAGAAAACTAGAGCAGTCAGAAAGGCTTGTTAGCTTTATTTTCTGTCATTGTTTCCTTTTTTGCTGTATCCATGTTCTACTGTCTGTATTTTCTGTATTTTAAACAAAATGTGACTTGAAATGCCACACTTTAAAGGACATTTTCTAAAATAAAAGTAACAAAAATTCTGACTGTAATACTGTAATTTTCAACAACTTTTTGAAGAGCTCACGATGATTTTTTTTGTGCCGTCACTTTCTTAGTTTTGACTCTGAGATAACGGGACTTGTGTTTTATATATTTAAGGGTTAAACACGAAGCCGACATGTTTGGTTTGCTCGTCCTCGGCTGCTTCTGGTCCGTCACAGGTTGTTTTTGGACACCGCTGAGGTTTCTCTTCAGGGCTGTTAGTCGGTCTGATTGTGAAGCGTTTGTGTAACTACAAAGAACTGAAGCCTTCTGTGTTTCACATGAATTATTTAAAGCTTCTGGTCTCTCCAGAGCTGCTCGATTGGCTTTTTAACTGCTGACCTCTGGATGACAACGAGCACTTAACAGAGTCAGTGTGGGCTGCAACCAACAATTATTGATTAATCTGCTGATTTATGTCTCAGTTCTGTCTGTAAAATGGAGAAAAATACTCATCAGAGCCGAAAGTCTTCACATTTTCACATCATTCACGAATAGCTGGAACCAGCAAATATTTGACACTTTTGCCTGAGAAGTTAATCAGAATAGTTTGTATATAATTTACTTAAATTCATTAATCACAAGAACGAGTACAGGATCTAATAATCGACCCCTGATAGAGAATATATACATACATGTGGTGTTAATGTATTCTTTACTTTTACTTTTCATATTAAAGTCCAGTTAGTATCAGATACTTTTACTACTTTAAGTATCGGTGACTTTCACATTTACCAAAGTAATATTCTAACATCTTTTACCCAAGTTTGACTTTTTATACAACTGATGAAAAAGTAGGTCAACAAGTAACATTAATCTGAATTACTGAATCAGACAAATCGTACAAAACACTCAGTGGATCGTCATGAAGGAGAAAGAAATCCTGTAATAATCAGAAGTTTTTGAGAAGCTTTCACTAGAAAATGATTTAAATGATCGATCAGTTATCAGAATTATATGACAGGTGATTATTTTTTGATCCCTCTGTTGGACAACATCTTGTTTTTTCATTCTACTGGTTTGATTTCATATTTCAGAGACACTCAGACTTGATTTTGATTCTCTGACCAACTCACAGATTCAGCGGTGAAAGAATCGTATTTTTCGATGTGGAGACGCTGAGATGAAGCGACTGCTCTCATGTCTGTAACCACAGCAGCAGATGTAAATCCTTAATTCAGGAAGGAGTCCAAACGGACCAGGTTCGCTTCCCTGATATGTTCGGTGATTATCTGTTTAAGCTTATAATCCCTCTCTAATCAGGAATATTCAATGTCCGCTCACAGAGAATTTGCTGACATGACATCATATCAAACCAGTGACACGGCTTCTTTAGGATTTGCACTGAGGGGAACATGATGATGGGATCCGAACCAAAGATGCTCCGTGTGGTGATTCTTCTCCTGAACACGGCGTCGGGCTTCAAGCTGTGTCCCGGCTCCTGCCTCTGCTACGAGTCCTCTGACCTGGTGGACTGCCGGTCTCGAGGTCTGGTCCAGGTCCCTCTCAGCGTCCCTCACGGCACCTGGCTGATGGACCTGAGCGGGAACAAGATGACGGAGATCCGCACCAGAACCTTCATGGGTCTGTGGACGCTCAAGATCCTGCTGATGTCCAACAACAGCATCCGGACGCTGCAGCCACAGGTACCAAAGAAACTCTGTTATTGATAGATGATCTATATTTATACTTTCTGTAAAATCTACAAAGTAACTGTCGTTAACTAAACCTGTGAAGTTAAACTGCAACTATTGTCATTATCGATGAATCTGTTTTTTGGGGGAGGATTGATCGATTTAACGTGTCGAAATGAGCCCTCAGAGCTCAAAGTGATGTTTTCACCAAAGTCGCTCCTTTTGTCCGATCAACTGTCCAAAAAAACAAAGATTTCAATTCACAAAATAATAGAAGCAGTTTTAGAAGAAGTGTCAGATCCTAAAAAAAGTAAAAGCACTTTTACCACTTTGTGAAAATGCTCCAAGTTCTTCATCCATAATCGTTTGATCCATTTACTGTCGTCGGTTGAGGTTTAGATTCATACACTGATTATCGATCAATCAATCAATCAATCGACAGTTTCAGTTATTTGTAAAGTTAAAATGTCAAATATTTGCTGGTTCCAGACTCTTACATGTGAAGACTGGCTGACAGGAAGACGTCACACTGGCAGATTGTGATAAAGACTTTTAGATTGAATGATTAATGACGTCACGGCGATAATGATCAGAATGTTATTCTAACCTAAAGACTGTAGTCCTTCCTTCCTTCCTTCTCGCTCATGATTTCAGTCCTGCTGCTCAGACTGATCTTCTCTGTCCCGTCCAGTCTCTGTCCTCGCTGCAGTTCCTGGAGAGGTTGGATTTGAGCTTTAACCGGCTGCGGTGGCTCCCCGAGGACTTCTCTCAGGGTCTGTCGTCCCTCCAGGAGCTCCGGCTGGACCGCAACCTGCTGCAGCACCTGGACTCCACTTCGCTGGCTGACTTTGAGACCCTGAGGAAGCTGGACCTCAGCTACAACCGCATCCGGACGATGGAGGTCAGGGCTTTGCGCGGCCTGTCACACCTGCGCCTCCTCAACCTGGAAGGGAACCGGCTGAACGTGCTGAAGGAGGGTCTGCTGAGCCGACAGCAGAACCTGGAGGTGCTGCTGCTCGGCCACAACAACATCTCGGTGGTCCAGACCGAAGCTCTGGCTCCTCTGAGGAGTCTGACTCTGCTCGGCCTCCAGGCGAACCAGCTGCAGCACATCAACTTCAAGACCTTCCTGAAGCTCCAGACCACCACCACGCACCTCCAGATGTCCTCCAACCCCTGGACCTGTGACTGCGACCTGCAGCGCGTCTTCGCGAAGATCCACCGGGTTCGACATCTGCGAGTGTGCGACTACGAGGACATCATCTGCAGAGCTCCCGCTCAGCAGGCCGGCAGCTACCTGGCGTCCCTGGACAGTCACCTGTGTCTGGCCGAGACGGCGTCGGTGCTCGTCATCAGCATCACCGTGACGATCGCTGTGCTCGGTGCTGTGGTCAAAGCAGAGCAAAACCGTAAGACCAAGCAAAGTGTGAGCGAGGAGGAGAAACAGGAAAGCCCCTGAACACAGACGTAGGTGGACCTGCAAAACATTTTTTTTTTTTTCAGGAAATAATTTTTTCCACACAAAAAATTCTCTTGAAAAAAATAATTAATTCTATTTTGTAATTTTTTTTTTTTTCAGAAACTTTTTTCCCCCCCGAAAAATAAAAAATCCTTTCACATGTTTTTTGTTTTTTTTCACACCAAAAAATTATTTCAAAAATCTAAAAATTCATTTTCAGATTTCATGTTCAAATAAATAAATTAAAAAAATAATAAATTCTCGGTTTCACACATGAAAGAAAATGTCACTCTTTCACTTTTTTTTATTTTTATTCATCTCTCTTAGTTTCATGAGGAGCTGAGAATTATTCATTTTTAAAGTATATATAAGTGTAAAAAAAAAATACATTTCACAATAAAATTTTCTTTTTGTGCGAAACCGAGTGAAAAGGAAATTTTTAAAAAGAAAAATCAAGAGAATTTTTTTTCATTAGATTTTTTTTTTTATGTGTGCAACAGAATTTTTGAGAAAACTTGAAACAAAGTGCTGATGTTGTTTTCAAGAGATTGTTTTCTGCCGTGTGTGGAAATAAGAGGGAAAAATAAAACAACCTGTCGAACTGAGTGAATTTCTTTCTGTTTCTTCAGTAATTCTTTAAAATGTATTTTATGTGAAACATTTTAACAAGAGATTATTTTCTTCAAATTTGTGGAATTAAGGGCGATTTAAAAAAATGTTTTCATCTGTGAAACAGTGAAAAAGAATTTGGGCGAAAACTTTATTTTTTATGTGTGAAACCAGGTGCAAAGGAATTTGTTTTCTATACATTAGTTGATGGGTGGAACTGAGAAAAAAAATCTAATCTTTGAAAAAAAAAGAAAATCTCCTTTTTCCATGTTTGAAAAAGAGTGAAAAGAAAATTTCAAGAGAATTTTTTTTTCAAGTGACTATATGTAATATTTATGTAATAATTTTTTTTCAGGACAATAGTTTTATTTCATCTGAATCTGAGTGAAGAAAAATGTTTCAGAGAAAAGTTTTTTAAATTTTTTTACGTGTGAAACCAAACGATTGTGATTTCATGTGTGGAACTAAGAGAGAGAAAAAATATATTCCAGGACAACAAACAACAAATCTCAGGAGAAAACTTTTATGTGTAAATAATTTTTATTTTCAGGCAAAAAAAATATCATATGTGAAATTCAAGAGGTTTCTTATGAGTGAAATCGATCGGAAAAAAAATATATTGTCAGAAAATAAAATATTTTCAGGAAAATAAAATGTGTGTGAAAAAAAAATGTGCAGGTGTTAAAACTGAGTGAAAAAAATCTTTAAGTAATTTCTCAACATTTCAAATGTTTTCTTGGAGTGTGTATAATAATAAAAAGCTTCCTCCTCTCATCCTTTTCTCCTCATTAATTCTGACTTTTTGCTGAACCTTTATTTTGTATTTTATAACCGTCATGATTCAACAACAGTCTAAAACAGCAAACTGATGAACTGATGCTGTGAGCCAGCAAACAGAAAAAAACACAGACAGGTTTAAAGTAGTTCAGTGAGATTAACACGTTTATTTAACCTCCACTGAAACGGAGTGATAACGAAAGTGAAACATCTGCGCAAGTCAGATAATTATTGCAAATATTCATGCGTCATTCGTGAGCCCGGGGGAGTTTACCAGTACATCACCAACTTTCACCTGAAAGCTCAAAGGTGAAGCGTCTCCTTTAGTGGCAAATTACACAACCAGCTAAAACTAATACAGTTTTATACAAGCGTCCTGCAGAAATCCTCCCTGCATGGAGGGTTTAATGTTCAGTGTTTGTTGGATCTTGTGCTGCTGTTTGACTGTCTTTGCTCCAGAAAGGTGGAAGTTACTGCAGGACTGTCGTATCAACAGACTGTATTAGTTTTAGTAGGTGGACCTTGTTGTCGACTGTACGGAAGCTGTAAACTGTCACGAGTCAAACACATTATTTCCTCCGTTTTCTGGTGATAAGTTACATTTTATTTGCTTCTCAAGTTCACGATATTTCTGTCATTATCACGAAATAACAAGTGTTGTTTTCCCCAAATTACTGGAATTCAATTCACCATCACAAGGGAGCAAAAGACTGTTTCGTCTTGTTTCTAGGCTTAATGTCTAAAAGAGAAAACAAGTGTAGCAACAGGGAAAAATGTATAGAAACTTTTTATGATCCCTTTTTATATAAAACGTCATGTGGTTTGTTTTGTGTGTTGTGGTCCACTCTAATCGATCTTAAGTAATTTTCTCACGGTTAAATAATCTTCCTTTGGGGAAAAGATTCGTTCAAGGGAAAATAAATCGTGTGTAAAAACAAGCGAACAAGAAAATGTCAAGCAATTATTTTGGAAAAAAATAAATATTATCATTATAATGACATCGACAAAACAAATCAAACTCGCTATCACAGGAAATAATAAGTTTGACCCATGACCATTCAGGGCTTCCGTACAACTGAGTGTTTAATCATAAATGTATGATTACGATCGAATTTAGTCCGCGAGGCAGAAGTTTACATTCAGAAGATCATCCTGCAAAACACTGTTCAAGAGTCATAGAGGTCACAGACAACAAAGTAAACAGTATATAGTAATTAAATACAGTTTAATTAAAGTTTTAATTGAAATGATTCAATTTTAAATCATCACAATAATCATTCTGTGCTCCATTATGTAACTAAATTAAGTAATTTCATATAAAATGTGATCAATACTTACACAGAAGATGAAGAAGCTGTGCTTGTTCAATAAAATGAACAAGAGTGCAAGTCAAAAGCAACGTAAGTGTTTATTATCAAATAGCTGCTGCGCTCCCATTTCATAGACAATACCGCAGAAGTTAAATTTAAGTTTCCCTTTATTGGTAAAATATTTAAATCATATACTGTAAAACATTAGTGGACCATTTAAGACTTGTTTTGGGAGTGAAAGATATTTTCCCTGTAGATTTACAGTATTCATACTCATGTTTCAGAGCGTAACACAAACAAAAAATGTAAACAAGAATCTGAATAAATTATTAAATCTGCAAAAAAGGAAGCTCCTGTTTTTTTTTTTCTTTTTCTTGTAACAGCAAAGTTACCGTCTGATAGGCAAAGACAATCGACGCTGCTTACATCCATCAGTCTCAGCTGGGACTGTTTGAATCCTGAGAGGTCACTGAGCCGCTTCGAGTGCAAAGCCGAGCTGCGACGTAAAGGCCGACAATCTCATCCTGCGCAGACACCTCGGTCTGGAAAAGTTGTCTCTGAGGGCCGAGGGGGCTCAACCATCGGTCGCCAGGATCAGCACAGCGCCGAAGATGCCCACGTTGTGCCCGATCAGCTTCATCTGGTTCCAGAACTCCACCTTGCGGGTGTTGTGCCAGTAGCCGAGGTTGCCGTCGATGAACAGGACCACCAGCGGCAGGGCGACGGCCAGGATCTGAGCCGCCAGCCGGATGTAGCAGCCGGAGAGGAAGGCCAGAGCCAGCACCCCAAACAGCACCTCCAGCAGCATCAGGGTGATCTCTCCTCCGATGATGTGGTTCAGATACGCCTGCTGGTCCTCTTTGCTGTGCTGCAGCGAGTACACCTAGTGGAGGGAACGTGGTACTGCGTTATTTAAAACGACACTGAAAACACTGATGAACTCTTTTTAAATAAAGTATTAAAGCTCTGATTCTTTTAACACATGCAGAAATAAAAATAATAATGTTTTACTCATAAATGATGATTATCTAGTTTGAACAAATTGATTTTAAGCAGGACTTTTTCATGTTGTGAAGAAGAATTCTGAATCCAAACTAACAAGTCTTTAACTGACAGCTGCAAATAATCGTTATTTGATGATTAAGGTCATTTCAAGTTTCTCCCTCAGAGCTACATTTCAGCATTTTTGTGATTCTTTGTATGTGTTTTTATTCCAAGCCTCTGTCATGTTTCACTAAATTGGGTTGAATTTTGTATTAATTACACATTAAATAAACAAACTATAATTTGCAATAGTTGTTGCAAAAGGTGGTTCCATCTTCATAAATGAATATCTGCACTAGTTTACACTTCATATCAGTATAATTCTATCACATCTAGAAGTCATTGGATCCTTCATAAAAAATTGTCACAGATTTAGCTTAATATAGTTTTGGAGCTTAGAAAATTTAATTTAAATGTTTTGTTTTCACTCCAATAACCACAGATTTAGGTTTATTATGATATATAAAAAAGAAAAAGGAGCATATGACAGGTTGGACAACAGCTTCAGGTAGATAATAAATTTATCCTGTGACTGCCTCTGTGTTTGTGTTATCATGCCACAGGAATAATAATCCACAAAACTGACAAGTCTTACCATACAGATGAGGTAGACTCCCAGGAATACTTGTCCAGTTGACTGCAGTGATCTGCTGCGAGGTTTCTGTCTGTACACCTCCCCCGCACCACTGGCCAGAACCAGGAAGCCTCCAATAATGGCCAGCGCTCTGGAGTACATTCGGACCTGCAGGAGAACATGGTTAGGATTTAAAGTATCTTCTACAATGCTCATTTCTGATTAAACAATCTACTTTCACTTCTTGTGGTGACCCAGATCTACCTCTCCCTCATGTGTGACACAGATCTGTTCTTAATTTTTCAACACCAATCTGGGCCACTTTCACATGTGCTTCTATATCTGAAACCCAATTTGTGGCAATTTAACCTCTGAAAAGTCAGACTTTAGTAGGAAGCACATTGTCCTTCCTGTTTGACTTAAAACTGTGTTTTTGTTAGAGGTAGAACATTAAATCAATGAGTTGTCAACTATTTTGATGTGTCATTAAGTGGTTTACGTCATTTTATTTGGTCAAAATTCTCGCATTAAATGTGAATATGTTCTGGTTTCTGTCCTCTTCTAGGACAGTAAACTGAATATTTTTGGGTTGTCACCAAAACAAAACACACTGATCAACAACATAGACCAAGCAACTAATCGATTAATTGAGAAAACAAACATCAGATTAAAAAACAATTAAGTAATTGTTAATTGCAGCCATATTTTCCTGTCATATTTATTAATTCCTTTTAACATTAGTCTACTTTCTTTTTGTAGTATCAGCTACTTTTACATGTGCTAGTCTTAATTTTTTACTGGGATGTGGCCTTTATGTGCTGGAAAACATAACCAAAACAAACAAAACATTCCCCTCATCCTGCTGACGTTAACACTTACTAAATAAATGCATGTTTGTCAATTCTTAAAACATTAAGATTAACATTTCCTTGATGTTATCAGTTGAGCCTCAGCCAGACATCTTCAAACCTTGATACTGCGTAAGCTAAACAAGAGGAAAAGAGAGAAAAAAAACCCTCATACTAATCAAAAGGTTGTGGGAAGTCTGGTGACGATGAGCACACGGTAACTGAACAGCAGCTTGATACTGTAAACCACAGAAGACACGATGTGACTCACCTTAAGCCAGTCCCCATAGTACACCTGTTCTCCAACATACGAGGCGTAAGTGCTGATGGCCAGTTGTATGGCAGAGCACATGGCAAACCACCTCCTCTTCACCCCAAAGGACATGAAGCTGGCGCAGAGCACGGCAGCCCCCATGTCCACGTACAGGTACGGCACATGGATGTCTGGTTTCCTGGAGGAGACAATGAGTCAAAAATCAAACTCAGTGGATTGTTTTAATTCATACATACATTTAAAGCTCCATTGTGTCTCATCACTCTCAAGCTAAATTGTATGTGTGTACGTATGTATATTCACACTTGGGTTGCAGCAGTATACCTGCATCAAGGTATTCCATGGTAAGAAAATTGATGGTTATCTTGTTGTGATCGTTATCAAATCATACCCCAATAGTGTTATCAAACATATATATATTTCAAGTAAGTTTCTATTCAACTATACTTCACTGGACCAGATGGATGTGTTTTAACACTGACATCTGATTTTTTTTTTCTCCAATCAAGTCAATTCAACCAATTAATAAATAAAGCATATCTATCTATCTAATAAACCCCGTTAGCAGAACACAAACTTAAATATTCTCGCTTTTAAAAGGCACCTATTTGAAACAGATGCAGGCTGGTATGACAAAAGCTGTATGAACTTTCTTTTAAGTTGGTATAATTACAGATAATTCAGATGGGTGTGGTTGTCTAAAACAGACCAGCCCACCACAGACTGAAACAATACACGCCCAGTGTAAATAAGAGATTAAAACCACCATTACTACCAGGAAGAAATTACAGCCTGTCCCCTGTCAGACTGAAAATTACAGGCCAGGCTAAATATAACTTGTCCTTTTATCTTAAACTAGTTCATATGGCTGCAACTCTCTGCCTAAGTTTTAGTCTACTTGCTGAAAAACAACCCTTATTAGCACGAAGACAAGTTCAAACCTTCAACAGAAAACACACAAGCACACATATTGTTCAGTAGCTGTTATTTACATACACCCACTAACTTCCTGGACAGGTATCTTGATGAATGAAGGCTGCATTTGCACGAGTTTGACGCTGGGTTGGTTAGCTAGCATTAGCTCTTTAGCTAACAGCAGCTACATTACAGCGCCCTATTCATTAGCTCGTTTTACCTTTTCGAGTCGGCTCGTTCAGCAAACAGCATCAACATGCTGAAGCAGTTCCAAAATCCGAACCGGGTTAAAATAAATGCTCCCAACTGGCTGAGAAATCTTAACGTCTGTTTCCTACTGGGAGCCGCCATTGTTGCTGCACACAAACCCTCCAACGACACGGCAGGTACACTGGAGTGACTTCCTGTCAAAATACCTGTCGAAGTAAAAGTATGTACCTTTCTCCTGTAGAGAGGGTATCGTTAATTTAAACAAAATGCTCTTATTTTGAAAGGGATTTCAAGTCGAGTCCAAATACGTCCTCCTATTGGCTGACACGTCCATTTGGGCGGGACGGACTCGATCATTGGAGCGGGAGAAAAGACAAAAACGTTAAACGCCGCCATCTTGAGGAGAGAGTCGATTATTACAAACATTTAAGTTCACAGGAGCAAAGTGAGGTGAAGAGATCTGTTTTAATTTAACTGAACAATTTATATATATTTTGACCTACAATATACTCATCTAACAATAAAAATTGATATATAGTTTATTTTTAACCTAAAAAACTAAAAAACTACTAATATTTTTAAAATAATGAGTAGGTTTATTTCCATCTGAAGTCCCTGGGCAGATGTTATCATAAAGAAGATTTTAAGATTTCAAAAGTTTTTAACCATGCAGAGTATTAAAGGTGCACTGTGTAGTTTTGGGGAAGCAGCTTTAATCTAATCCTCACTGCTCAACCAGACTGTGTGAATAAGATACAATAATGTGCAGCTCAGCGTGAACTGACACTTATCATAAAATGATGCCACCTGTTACAAACAGCTTTCATATAAATCTCACTGACAACTGAAATGTGCAATGTTATATTTTATTTTATTTGAGCAAAAAAAACAAAAAGCCAAACTGACGCATTCTGCCAAGTACCATCCACCAGCTGTGAAAATCATGATGAACCTAAAGACAAAATACAACTTCATTTATCATCAACTGCTTCACAGCATACAGAGTTTAACAACAAGGAGGAGGCAGTCTGCAGCAACACTCCCAAAACAAATACGTTAAAGAATAAATCAGGAAATAATCTAATTTCTTGTGTCCTCTTAGTAAAACGACGGCCCCAGAGTGAACATGATTACAGTATGTTGATACACTACATTGTGACTGACAGACTTAAAACAAGAGCCTGGACACTTTATCATGACCTTAAAAACAGACAAACAACTTTATCAACTGTTATCTTTATGAGAATCAAAATGTAGTTTGTTAAAAGAGACACCACCAACAGATCAGCAATGTAAGTAAACATAAAACAACATGACAGAATATTAAGTTGAAATAATCTCAAATGGAAATTGAAGTTAAAAAAAAAAAAGTTTCTGATAAACTAACATTGATTGAGAGGAACTGAGATTCATAAAAAGAACAAACCAACACGAAAAACACTTTGAATGATTCATGTCAGACTGTAGAACAGTTAGAAAACATTTCAGGACCTTTGACACCAAATCAAATCTGCAGAAGATGTTGAGGAACAAAAACAACGAAGAAGCTGATGAACAATGTTTGTACTATAACACTAACCTTAACCCCTGACCTGAACCAGGACCTCAGAAATGACACCTTGTTCACCTCTCAAGGACCGGGCTTCGGTCTCCGTGACAACTACTGGTTCTGACAAGGTCAATGTTTAAAGCCTACAAGACACAGACAATCTATTCCTAACATTCCTGAACATCACAGAGAAACATCAGTATGACAGATTTTGATATCAGCAGTTTTAGCATTACGATGATCACAAGGACTGAAATATGGGAAGAGTTTCTCAGTGAAAGTTTCTCTGCAAGTGAAGATGTGAGTCATGTCTTCAGGGTTGTAGAACGACAGCTCCCCCCCGTCGTAGTCCAGCTGGACTCTGATCCTCTTGAGACTCTTCTTCACTGTGAGAGTATTAAAATCACAATCATGGTATTCCCCAGTATCACCATTCCATAAACACCAGAAGCCATTTTCTGGTGCAGCAAAGTACTCCTCCTCCTCCCTGTCAACTGACTCTTTAGCCAAACCTACACCCCAGTCAGGATGATCTCCCACCTCCACCTCCCAGCTGTGCTTCCCTGAGTTGAAGCCCTCAGAACCAATAACATGGGCAGTGTTACTGAATCTCTCTGGATTTTTAGGAAGCTGCAGCCATGTTTCTACAAATCTCACACTGGTCAGATCATCAGACACCTGGAGACGGTCACCTGCAGTGTTTGGGTCCAGAATGACAGGACTGAAGTGGACCTGGTCCTTCATCTTCTCCCAGACTCTGAAGGACAGGTTGCCCAGGTGTTTGGCCACATCTATCAGCGCTCCTGAGACCAGCTGTGGATCTGACCGTGAGCACTGGACTCTGGCTCTGGTCTGAGTGGCTCTAAAACTGCTGAGGAATGGCACGTTGTGTTTCTGCAGCTCTTCTTCAACAGCACATATACTGTCTGACAGAGGGGAGATCATCTCCTCCATCATCTTCATCTCTCTGCTGACAGTCTTCCCCTTCTGCTCCTCTTCCTCCCTCAGAGCTGCCAGTCTGGACTCCTCTTCCTCTTTCAGGAACTGGTGGAGCTTGTTGAACTCTGCTCTGATCTGCCTCTCTGTGGACAACAGCTGCTTCTTGGAGTGTTGAGTCACTTCATTGTATGTTTTCTTCACTTGTTTGTATTTGTTCCTCTTGTCCTGTAGAGACTGTAAGTCAGATTTCAGCTGCTCCTTCAGCTCACTGACTGCTTGTTCTACAGGAACCACC
>OMLP01024728.1:0-17039 GCA_900302685.1 Spondyliosoma cantharus | reverse complement strand
GTGATCAGAGGCAGCAAGTTATGTAAACAGCAGTTTGACAGTTATAATATAATATAAATAATATAAGTATGAATAACATGGTCTGGCATGATGGGGTTGATGTTCATGATGAAAAGTTGAAAAACAGACTGGACCTTGCTGTTGTACAGCCTGATGGCTGTGGGAACAAAGGAGCGTCTGAAGTGTTCTGTTTTGCTCCTGGGGGGATGAGGCGTTGGCTAAAGGAGCTGCTCATCCGCCACAGCTCGTCGTGAAGAGGGTGAGAGGAGTTATCCAGAATGGATTTGATTTTGTCCTTCATCCTCCTCTCAGCCACTGTCTCCAGAGTGTCTAGTTCAAGGCCAACGACAGAGCGGGACTACTTCACCAGCTTGTTAATCCTGTTTGCTTCACCAGTCTTGATATCACCCCACCAGCATACCACAGCAAAGAAAAGTGTGCTGGCCACCACGGACTGGTAGAAGGTCTTGAGGAGTCTGTCGCAGACACTGAATGATCTGAGAATCTGAGATGTCACGAAACAAACAAGAAAACATATTGAGGAGTGTGGAAAGGCAAGTCTGTTCTCTATTGAAGAACATCCTGCTGGTTATCATTCCTGCCCGGACACGACAAACTGTGAGTTCGAGCGCATTTGAATATTTGGAACAAACAATCCGCTGAGTGAACCAAGTGGTCCATCCTACTTTACAATTCAAATCTTTGTCAAAGTTTTTCCATCACAAGTTTCCACAGCAGACATTTTGACATGACTAATAACGATAGCTAGCACGCACAGTAGCAGCGTCCTAGGACCTTGAACATTTAAATGGAATGCAGCCATTGTTAATTAATGCAATTAATTACACTTCTGCTTTTCCTGCTTTGGAATGTCAAACTCTCTACCACAGAAAAGGGCTGATGGAAGCCCGTCCCAGGACTACACTAGCTGAGATGACCTTCACCTGAAGACTAAGCTCATTAAAGATGGTACAGGTACGTTTTGTTTTTCTGTCTTGTTAATGTATCAAACAGCTGGACCTGCACAAAAGTGAAAGCCATATTGTCTTTACATTTGTAGTATGACTGAAAACCGTCTGGACTGTGACTGTAGTCAGCTGTAGGTCCTGTAATCTACAGTATATCCCAGCCTGAGGGATTGGTCCAGTGTGGGTTTGGTCAGCTTTTACGCTCTAGCAATGAGACTGCTGAAAAACAAGAAATTGCTCTCTGTGTTTTCCCTCCGACTAGACGCTCAGATACTGCAGGATTGCGGTGCAGAAAATGGAAAGAACAAATTGTAGCAGATAGGCAACGCTCCACATTTTCCTCGCACCATTTGTGATGACCGCTTTTCAAACCAGTGACCAGTTTATGCAAATAGAGAACACAAAAAAATTAGCTGGAGATGTGTGGTTCAGATAGCAGACCTCCATAATAATGGGCTGGTAGCATGATGTATGAGCCAATTTAAGTAACATAAACCCTCACTTCATCTGGAAACTTGACACGCGTGTACGCATGCATGTACACACATGCGTACACACAATATCCATGTATGCATGTGCACGCCACACATCTGCATTCCACGTGCCTGGTTCCCTCGAGCCACTGAGCCATAGCTACAACAACTGGGCTACTTCAGTCTATTTGGCCAGTCCGGCTTAATCTACATCAGTGGAGCCTGAAGAGCCAAGAGATGTTGGCACACTATGAAAAAGACAGAGAGAGAAGTGAAGAAATTTCCCTCCTGCTAACCGTCCTGTCAACACATCCCATTCTACTATTCCTCTGTTTAACATGTAGTTTTTTCATCTGTCCGACAGTGAAAAATTATGACTATATTCACATTTAAAGCTGCACTGATTCATTTTTGGGCACATGGAGGAACCGGGAATAAACCGAAAACACATTAGATATTGTTCTGTTTTAAAGATGGTCTGTTGATTGCAGACTATGGCCTTTTTACAGATTCAGCACACATGGAGCAACAATAGCCTTCATTTATCAGCATGGCTGACGATGTAAAACTGATATTACAACTAAAACTCTGTTTTGGCTCTCTAGCTAACTAGGTAGACGCTCCACTATTCTCAATAGCTAGTTGCTAACTCTGTCTGTCGGTTATCTGGTGCTGGGCAGGTAACGTACAGTGGGTTTATCAGAGCTCTCTACTGAATCCAAATGCATGTTGCTTGAAAACTGCAGCGATGAGACCAAAACAATGACCAAAAGAGGCTGAAAAACAACAAAGTTCAGTTATAATTTTCTGTGAGCAACCCCATTGACATTACACGTAGTTATTTGATCCATTGTTGATATAAAAAAAAGCTCCTCACTGCAGCTTTAAAGTCTTAATGAATCAATAAATGGCTTTATTACCGGTCATGGTCGCCTACAAAAATGCTAGAGATTACATTTTTTTAAAGATACTAGCGAAATAAAACTAGTTAACAATGTCATATATCTACTTCTTCTTTAGCATTATATGGTTGAAAGACTATATCTGCTTATTATTTGTTTATTTATGAAGCCATTTTGATGTAGTCAAATGTCAGGAAAACTTTTCTGCTAAACTGACGCACCAGATGGTTGATCTACAAAATCATCAGGAGAGGAGCTGCAAGAAACTGTTTTTCGAAAGGTCAGCTGCTCTCAAAACACACTTGACAGGTGATTGGATGTACCATTCATCTATAACAGTCTATTACTTTAACCAATCAGAATTGAAAGCACGTGTTCCATGGGGAAAAGCCTTCAGGGTCATCCATAGCTCCTCTTTCAGTGAAATAAACCCTCTCGGTTCTGATATAACAGTCGCTTCTCTCGCTGGTCTTCACAAACCACACCGGCAGCTGTCGTCTCTTGCTGCCAGCGTTTCCTCATAGGATGCCGATTGGCTCAACCACTGTGTGTTAGCTCACCATCACATAGCTTCAAGCTTGCCGAGATGGATTTTTAAGATCACGTGATCAAGTGATCTAACAAATCCAGCTGCCTCGCAAGGTTACTTTCCTGCATAAGAATGTCCGACCTGTGCGCTGCGCGGATTCATCTCAAGTGCATTTGCTTGTATATTTCCTCACTTTATGGTACATTTTGCAAACTTTATCAATTGTAAACCTTCAAAGCTCATCAGTGTGGTTTCACTGTCAGTTTTTCCCTGTTTGTTTGTTTCACAATTTCTCCATAACGTTGAGAAATCTCCGACAAACTTCACTGGCACGTTAGTCATTAATTTCTCTCCGGCCTCATGCGTGGAAGCTGTTGCCGTGGCGATTGGTTGAAATAAATGGTATAATTGATGTTGGACTCTGATGATCCGGCCAAGCTCTAACCACTCCATGCTGCCTTTAAGCTACTCCCTCGCTCCCTCCTTTTATCCTTCTGCCACCAATTTACTCACTGTTGGCCTCCATCCCTCCATCACTGGCACCAGGCTGGCTGGCACTGGATCTGCTGCTGTTTGTTGTTGTCAACACCCTGACTTTGTCTTTTCGCTTAAAAAAAGTCTTCTGACCAACAGGAAGTGTTGCATTTCCAGTTTGCTAAGAGAGGAGTGCAAGGAGTTAACATGACTGACCGACTTGAACTACAAAACTATGGTCCCATCTTCACCCAAGGGGATTCTCGCAGTGACAAACAAAGAAACAACAGCAATGAGAGCTAATCAACGAAACTGGAGACTAAATAAAAACCATAAAGAACTCCAGGACTACCACCTCAACAGGCATGTACTCACACGTTCATAACACAGTCACAGAGGTAGAAACACTTATGCAATCAAAAATGAATGTATTCCTCCAAGAAAACGCTCTCGCACACACAAATGCACACAGGTGGCCGCACATGATAACAAACAGCATAATTAGGAACAGGTGGATGTTATGAGGTATTTTCTAATGCAAATATTGGACAAATGAACACAGCACCGAAGGGAAACAAGTATGCTTCAGCGATCAGGAATATCATCTAGACTGCAACAATTTGCAAGATGAAGTAGCGTCTGGCTGACTTAATGACAGAAAGGTGAGGTCGCCACGCCAAGCATGGGGGAAATGGGAAGTAGGGGTAGAAGGAAAAAAGAAAAAGAACTGGTCCTCATGTAATACCACTGCCTCTGGAGCCGGAGCCAAGACTAAATGTTCTCTCTGTTTACTCAAATTATAGCTGCGACCTGAACAAGATGAAAGATTGAATTCAGGTATTGAAAAAGCAAGAGTGCAGTGAGATGTTATTCAATATCATCTTCATGAGAATATCATCAATGCACCTTGTAGTTAATGTACAGTTTTCTGTAATATGCTTTCAATGCACTTTCTTTCATGACATCAACAAGATCACTCTTTTGTTTGTACACTAAATATGGAGCTAGACCCAAGGGCTGATTAGCTTAGCTTAGCATAAAGACTGAAAACATTAGAAAACAGCTAACCTTGTTTTATTTAATGTTCTTTATCTTACATTTCTGTTTCAAATTAAACAAACATAGGTGTACAAGGTGTTAAAAGTGAGCCTTAGAGACATTTTTAGAGAGCCAAGCTAGCTGTTTACTGCTAGTTTTTGTCATTCTGTTAAGCTAGGCTAATCACCCTGTCACATAAGCTCAAAATTTAGGGCATTGATAAGCTAAAAGTGAACACCTATTGAATAGCATTTTTAATATGCAAAATGTCTGCCCTGCCATTCTGAAATTGTGAAAATGAAAAATGTGTTTTTAAGAGGATTTATCTCACAAAAACAGAAACAGAAATTTACATCATAATTATTCAAAGGTGCAGTCTGCAACATTTGACTAGCGTTAGTACAAAATGCAGCTAACAATACCTACAATTAGCCAGTTAGCTCAGGTTGCAATGGAGCTAGTGGTCCAGACTGAGCTTGGAGCACTGGGAAATGTAGGTGTTTAAACCACTAGCACGGAAGCTTTGGACCGCGACAGGACAGACCAGGGCTAGCTGGTTAGCATGCTAACTTCAGTAGAAATCACTTCAATGTGATACTTCACATTCTGTTGATAATTTTAGTAATTTTTTTTAATGTTTCCAACTACAATGCTTACATATTATACCCCTTTTTTGTATTGAAACATCTGGTGGGCCGATTTGAATCTTATGGCCAACTTTGGCCCCACAGGCCCCAGTTTGGGCAGCTGTGCTTTTAATGATTAGTTCAGACAAATCATGAAAAACATATTTTCTTACTTGTCGTTACTTGTATTGGCATTATTCATTTAGATTTTTTTTCTTACTTTGTGATATTAATCAAAACCTGGATATATGTGTTCATATATGCTCGAGTGTGCTTGCACACAAACTGTGCACACAGTCATCTTTGGGCGCTCTTCCATCATGGAAATGATACGTTTAAAGGTATGCCAACTCTTCATTTATGGGAAGATGAAGCAGGAAGTCCTCTAGTCTCTACCTGACCGGCACATACACTCGTACTCTCATCAACTCTATTGGAGCTGAGGAGGATATCCTCCAGTCATCCTAATGGCCCCAGTGAGTATTAATCTAATACTGCTGTCTCAAGTATGGTGATGGAGACTTACAGGAACCTGGCTGCTTTATTTTAGATCTCAGTTTTCTATGTCTCGCTCTGTCTTTCTCTCTGTCTCAGTCTCTCTTTTCTGTCATTCCCTATCCATGTCTGTCATTTCTCTCATTAGTCCTCTAACGGTGTGTCTTTCCTTAAACGCTCTTATTTTCAGCTCACCTTACTGCTAAATGTGCTTAAACTGTATTTTGACGTTTTTATGAAGCATAGATTTAGGGGAAGGTTTTATGGATAGATTGGAAAATGTGTAGGATAAAAAGGCGGAGACAGAAATGACAGCTCTCACAGTACATTTGGTTTTTAAATAACAAATGCATCCACAGGGCTCCAAACTCAAGACTTGTTTGGAAAATCTCAAAAGAGGAATACAAAAATGTGTCCACATTCCAATGTGAGTTCCTGGTAGAGTTTACATGAAGGACCATCCTCAGGGCCTACAAGCAGTGGCAGACTCAGGATGGTTGAGGGGCAGGTGCGAAAAAAATAAAATGGCACCAGTTGTATGCAGCGGGGAACCAGCGTGTACGAAGTGGTGACATTTATAATGAAGAGAGGCCTCTTCACCATGTTTCGTCCACTGGAAGGGCACCATAGATGGCACTTTATCCCGCTTTATCTTCCAGAGGGGCATCCAAGAGGGCATTTTTGCAGTGTTTTTCCAAACATGGGGTCAAGAGGGGCAACAGTCGTCCTTCCGTACACATCCTGTGACCGCCCCCTTTGCATTGTTGGTCTTGTATTACCAGTGCTAGAGCATACAATCCCAAATTCTCATTTCTGGTTGAGTAAATCGAGTGATGAAGTATATAAGTGTGCCGAAGCCCACACGAGGAGGAGGCTGCCGTTGGTGGTTTGGCCAAACAAACACAGGACTTGTTCACATCCAAAACCAAAAGTTGAGTTCTTCTAACCCCTATCATACTATTTTAACCCTAACCATGATCAATTGAGATTTTGGAATCAATTATATGCTGACAAGTTGGTAACCTGAAAAAGGATGTTAAAACCAGTGCCACGTGGTGTCTATGAGAAATGTTCTGAACTAGGCAGGGCTCAGATACAACAAGTGCAGGGTGCCCCAGTTTTCTTTGGTATGTGTTTGTGTCTATAAATAGAGATGGATCAATAAGGTTTATAATAAAAATGCAGAGGAACATTCCACTAAATGCACTAAAGTGCCTAAGGCTGTTCCTGTGCAGCAGCTGTCACTGGCTTCAATACAGACAGTACAAAAAGGTCAGAACAATGATCTCTTACACAGAACTGGCTTTTCTGGCTCAGACAGTTACATCACAAGCTTTAAACAATGTGATGATCAGCATAATCACAACGACCTGTTGGTCCTGGACATCCTCAGAAAAGAAAAAACATTTCTTGATGATCTCCGTCTACAAATGTATCGGTTTGGCTCTTTTGTAACTGGACTCACAACTGTACCCTCCCTGTACCCTCTCCATAACTAGAAAAATAATCAAAATAAGCGGAACAATTTCTTGTTTGAGCAATATTAAATTTAGCCAAGTGCTCATGTGGCCTAGATTATGTACATAAGACTCAGTGATTGCTAAATAACAAGTGAAGCTTTATCCATAATCAGAAGCAGAATCAGTGCTCGGTGGTTAATCACAGTAAAAGCTGAGAAGTTCCAGTCGAGATGAAAACGTAGATTGATTTTTAATATCTTTAGTTAAATTAATCAATTGAGCAACAGTTATCAGTGTTTTATTAACAAGGAAATGTAAGTAAACACAGAATGTCATTATACATATAGTGTTTGTCATCACGCATTTCAGTTTCACTTATTCATTTTTGTTTCACTTACTATTTCAAGGACTTTCAGTTGAGTTTTGTGATCATTAATTTCTTGCCTTATTTTACTTCTTTTTTTTTCTTTATTTAAAAATCTGTTCCATTTTGGTTTGAACTCAATGTGGGAAAAGTAGATGAGGAAAATATAATGATGATTGAGCATTTTGAATAGTGGGTCAAAAATGCATTTAAGTGTGCTTTATAACACATCCTTGATTTAACAAATCGGTAGCATTGCCTCTCACCTTTTACAGTGTTTAGCCAAAAGATAAAGGAGTGTGTTAGCTAAACACTTGCTATCTGTTGTAGCCATCCTTTGCACATTGCTATCTTAATATTCTTTGGGCACATTGATTTGATGTTTTGGGTATTGTTTCCCAGTGAACAAACCTGCTGCCAGTTGAAACTATGCTGACTTACTGTTTACTTTCTGTTTGTATGGAAAGTGGGTTTGGTTGACTAACACTTGATAGAGCCGAGTGACTGAGGTGTTCTATATCAGGAATGAGGTGTGGATACTTGACAGAGAGCTAAAAGGAATGTGTTTTGTGAAAAGGCACAGACAACAGAGAGGAACAACCATCATGTGAGTATTTTAACTCAGTTTGCAGTATTATTTTTGCAACCCAACCTCAGATGATTTAAAACTTTCCAGTAACCGCATTTAGTTAATGAGTACTTGCTGTTTAAATTGTATTTGCCAGTTAATATTGTTGGTTGGTTGTGCGGTTTGTTGGTGGATTGTTTTTTTTGTTTGGTTGGTTGGTTGTTTATTTGGTTGGTTGGTTGGTTGGTTGGTTGGTTGGTTGGTTGGTTTAATTTGGTTTGGTCCGGTTTGGTTCAGTTTGGTTTGGTTGGTCATTGGTTGGTTCTTGGCCCAGAATAGACCCCATTTACTTTTGGTGTGGATCCGAATAAAAAGACGATTCTAGGATTTTTTTTTTCTCACTTTCTTGGATATCAGAGGTTGGGGCATTTTGTGACTTTCAATATTTTCTCATATATATACATCTACATCTACACTACATCTTGATGTGGATAAAGGGGACTTTTGGGCCTTATATTGTTCTCTTTCCAGACAAAATTGAGTAGCCATGACTTTTGAAAGACTGTGGGTGTTCATAGATGCCAATTTCTTACTGTCATAGT
This sequence comes from Spondyliosoma cantharus, assembly GCA_900302685.1. Lineage (NCBI taxonomy): Eukaryota > Metazoa > Chordata > Actinopteri > Spariformes > Sparidae > Spondyliosoma > Spondyliosoma cantharus. Next base: position 8,540 of record OMLP01024728.1, on the reverse strand, counting down.
TTCGAGAGTACACAGGAAGGAACAAATCTGTTATATCTGCTGTGATTTTTTTAATACTTTGAGTTTAAGAATACAGGGTAAGTTGGGCAATCAAGCACTTAACATTGTACAAAACACCATTTATTATACATGCAGGTAACAACTATGTTTCAGTACACTTATCAAGTCTTACTGGATAGTGTACTGATGATAATCTATTTTTAATTGATTCTTTTCCATTCTGAAAGAAAAGATGATACCATCACGATAAAGCAATTTTAATGTAAAAACAACAAGGCAATGTGTACTGCATAATGATTTTTCTACTATGCATTTGGTTGGTTTGAATACTGATACCATGTCTACGGTCTGTTCTGTATTTTTGTATCTTTCAGTGTTTCATGGTTGCAGAGAAGAGAACATCTGAAGCAGCAGTGCAAATAAGGAAACATAATTTTTCTGTGTAAGTCAAAGATTAAAACTATAGAAGGTAGTTTTATGTGAAAGTATAACTAACAAATCTCCTTTTAAATTACAGACAGGCGCTTCAAAAGCTCTGAACATCAATCAATACAAACACCCAGTGGACTGAAACACTGGTCTGTCATATGTAGGTAACAGAGCTCAGCCATCTGTAAGGCTTTGCTTTATAACATTTTTAGACAGACATAATTGTTTGGAGTCTTTCCTAAAATGGCCCCTCATTTGACTGATCTGCTGGACCGACTGCATCAAACTGCAGGATTGTTTATTAAACGGTATGAACGTCAGGAGGAGAGAATGAAGGCAATTGTAAGAGAGCTGAGGAAGAGTTCTGAAAAAGTCAAAGAAGTGCAGAGAAACACAAATACAGTCCGAATGATTGGTGCAGCTCACGCAGGACTTGGGATAGCCGGGGTAGTAGCTGCAGCTTTCTTCGCTAGAGAAAGAGCTGCGCTCATGGCACTGGGAGGATGCGCTGCAGTAATTGGAGGTGGAAGTGTTGTAGGAGCAAATCTTGTAAAGGCAACGGAAGAGAAAACAAGTATGGAAACTGTAGAAAAGTTTGGAAAAGAATTTATGGCTATCGTCAGTCGGCTAAAGGATGACCTGGAAGCAATTAAGGAGGTGTCAGAGGAGTTTAAGGAAATATCGTCCTTGCTCATGACAACAACTGGAAAACAGACAAAGCGAATTCTGTCAGAAACAAAACAACTTGAGAAGCTTCTGAACCAAACAGCTGCACTGGCAGAAAGGTGCAGGCAAGTTATGGATGTGGCTCTACACATGGAGAGTGGAGTGGGGGAAATGCTAAACGTCATCACCCGAATCACCTCAACCCCAGAGGACGACGCAGCGTTAAGAGAATGCATCGCAGGTTCGGCCGAGCGCTGTGAGAAAACTCTTACTGAGTTTGCAAACATGAGGAAAATACTGAGGGACTTTGAGGGAATGCAAACATAATAGGAAGATGTAACATTCAACTGTTAAAAGAGAGGACGTCTGTATCGTAAGAAGGCTTCTCATTGTGTGTGCATTTCCCCTGTGCTGATTGAAAAATCTGTTATTAAGAATCAGACATATACTTTAACAGTGTGTCCTGCAGTTAAACTTGTAAAATGATTTTTTTTTTTTTGTCCATTCATATATTCTGGAAATTGTTTGAAAGGGAGATGGGGTGGGTGATGTTTTAAGGACTTTAAAGTGGTAATTATACTAATTCATTATGCACGCCTCATGTATGGAAGGGATCTTTAAGATTTTAGAATTATTGCTCATTAGGCAGCACTATCCATTGTACACTTTCCCATTTGTATTTAGTTTTTTCTTTGACCAACATTCATAGTGTTTCAGTAGTTTTTCTTTGCTGTAACAATCATGTTGATATGAATTATATAAACCTACAGTATGATTTCATATTTCATATTTTTTCGTTTGCTGACTGTAAAGCTGTCATGGGCATTGGCGTATAAGTTAAAAACCTTACACACAGGGATATCACACCCACAACAATGAAACAGTGCTTATTACAACACTGTAGTGTTATAGTGTACACCTTCTAATGTCTTGTGTCACCATGATGGCTTCTTTCAGGCTGTCATATTTACTAATGACTATAACAAAAACACTCCAGTTTGTCCAACAATATGTTGGAATAATTCCAGTTCAGCTATTGGACCAACCACAGCACTGAACAGCTTTATTAATAGTGAGAGTTGCCATCATTTATTCTGGCCATTGGGTTGTGATTGCTTGTGCTCCTCAAGGAGGCATTCTGGGCCCTCCTTCTTTTTTTCTGCCTTACACCAACCAATGTTTCTTTTTGTTTTATTGGTATTGTTATAATGTTTTTTTGCATTGACATTATTTTTTCCTTTATTGTTATTGTTTTCTGCTGAACGTTGCTTTTAAACCTGCATTGTAAAGCATCTTTGCATGGTATGGGCATTAAAGAAATACATTATGACTACTATTATAAATCTGCTGATTCTGTTGTGTTCTGTAACGAACCATTTTAAGTGTGTGAAAGGAAGTACTTTCAGCCTGTACAAACAGTCCTATTTTACTTTCAACAGTTTTTGTCCTGTAAGACATTCATTTGAAGCTAAAGATTATTTTCAAATTCAGCCAATTATTGACAAAGAGATACTCAGTGATTGATACATATGTTTGAGGGGCAGGGCCTGAAAAATGGGCACCACATGTATGCCGGGGGGCACCAGTGCCCAGAAAGTCATGATATATTAATCCAACGGAGGGGCATCCAAGAGGGCACTTTCGCAGGGTTTATTTGATCCCAGCCATCGCACCCTGCAACCCCCGCCCCCACTAATTAACACACAATTTATTACATTATCTTGTTTGTTAAATCTGCAAAAAACTTGCAATGTAATTACAAGATAATTTGTGGTTTAATGAGGAGTTATATGTTGGAACTGTTTCTTGGCTTCCTGTTAATTAGTGAGGAAGAGCGATGCTGGAAGAGAGATTTATATTACCTTTAGGCGGCTGTGGCTTAGAGGTAGAGACAGCGTCCTGTTATCAGAATGTCGCTGGTCCAGTTCCCCTGGTCTGCATGTCGAAGTGTAATTGGGCAAGATACTGAACCCCCAACTGCTCCTGAAGTGCTGATCGGCACCTTGCATGGCAGCCACCGCCATCAGTGTATGAATGTATGTATGAATTACTGTAAGTCGCTTTGGGCAAAAGCATCTGCTAAGCTAACTACTTGCAAGCTCTTGTCTTACATTTAGCATACAACTAAAAGTCTGGCAGCCTATTGATCTTACCATCTAACTCTTGGCGAGAAAACTAGTACATGATGAGATGACACAAGGCAGATGTCAACAGCCTATCAATGACACATTAGTCACAGTAGAATGTTAACAACAACAGAGAAGGAACGGTTTAGACACTGAGAACGACTTCTAAACCTTGCTTATTTATCATCAGAGGCACCAGAGATGCATTTTTGTTTTTTTTTTTAAAAAGGGGGGAAAAAATCATGTTACATTGTGACTTCAACACCCCGTCATATGTTTCCACTTTCACTGTGATTGTATTCCTCTTCATTATTCATTCAAACCGAGCTGCAGCAGTGGCCAGCACTTGTAGCAAATGCCTTCCATGTGTGTCTAATTGCCTCAGCAGAGGTATTTAACACAAGGTGAAGTCATTAACACATGGACACACTGTCAGATGTGGAGCCAGGCGGCCCCGGGTGAAAGAGTAGACAACAGCACACTAAGGCTAACGCAACCATCCGATCTGAGGGGCTCCTCGCCAACACGGCATGCATCGATTCTCAGGCGAAAATACCTCAAGTTCAACGTTTGCTAATATGTAATGTCATTCCAGAGAGGCTAGTCTGTAAAAGTCTTCACGGCTCGACACCTGGAGGTTAATGCTTGATTAAAGGTCCTATTTGTAAGAAAAGTTGATTTTCGGATCTCATTCCCAGCTCGACAAATGCTTTGGGATCGTAGGACGGGTCGGCCAGCCTCGAGTTGGGAATTTGATGAAGTGTAAATATTCAACTGATGAATATGGATATATGAATACATGTACAGAAGACCCACCATTTAGGATTTTTAATATCCCTTTAATAATGACGCTTCTAGTAAATATAGTATCACTTTGGGGTCTTTCTCAGGTAAAAAACTGTTTTGCTTCTTTCAAGACAAACATTGTCCTTTATCTTGAACCCACAGACACTGCATTCGTGAGGTCTTGATCCGGAAAAAGTGAATCATATCCTTTTAAAGTAAGTATGATATGCAGTGTACATAAAACTCCATACTTAGGTCTGACCATTCGGATCGCCATCACTGAAAATGAGGATCCGGCCCTTGTTCATACCATGCCTGAGCCAACAGCTCCACCTGCTGTTCAGTTGACAGCTCTGCATCCTTCCAGTAACAGGTGAAAACAGAATTGGTGAGTTAATAAGAAGTAGAGGATGTTCATGTGTTAACGTTTTCAAGCACTGCCAAAGTAATGCTGATCATTTGGGTACTAAGCACAGGTGTGGTCAGTGGTAAAGACAGCGGGGTGCAGGCCTTCTCACAGAGAACACATTGATGTGATGTCAATGAGAAAGGCACAGGGGTGAATAATTGTGTTTATTATGGCTGAGTTCCATTTAGGTGCTTCAGTTTCAGGGTGTCACACTTGACATGGCACAGACACCTGTGCTTTTGAGACTACAAATTTATGTGAAATAAAAACCTGTGGAAAAAAAAAAAGCTGTGAGTCTCATTTAACCATACAGATTTAGTACAACCTAAGATGGAGACCCATGTGGACACTGGCCTCATAATACACAAGGAAAACTTAAATCCAAATCCAGCATTTTTTATCAATATATGTATTTATTTATTACATCTATCTGCTGACAATTAATGTCAGGATGAAGGATAATCCTACTACCCACTCTCTATATATTCAGGGAACGAAAGTACTGGATTTAAAATATGAGAATTGACTGAAATCGAAATTGAAAAGTGACTTATTTAATTCGATAAAATAAGCTAAGATGGATAAACAAATATACAGTAAAACAAATTTGGCCTATTTTGGAAAAAAGGTAAGTTGTAAGTATTTCTCCTTCCACTCCTAGTTACAGAAATCCATCCAGGTCTACTCTCTACTGGGATGATTCGTCACCGAGCAGGTTGGTAGTACCGTTGAAACAGCAGTAAATGCATGCATGATAATGTCACTGTGTCCTTTTAATGCACATACACAGGTATAGCAGTATCAAATGAGTGTGTTAAAAGACTGTGAGATGCCAAAACATGGAACAATATCATAAAAGAAAAGTTGTGACGGAAGAAATGATTTCATCTTTCATCTTTGCTCTGTTAGCCTAGCTTGGCATAAGGACTGGAAGCAGGGGTGAAATATCTAGCTTGGATAGTCACCTACCAGCACAGTTAAAGCTCACTCTTACATTTACAATAAAAATTCTCACGTTGAGATTTTGTGGGTTGTTTTGTGCCGGACTCTCTATTGGTCGGGAGCAGTGACCACCTGAAAGCCTTGTCTTCTCCGCAAGGTTGCCAGGCGAGCAACTCACGGCTATAGATATAGTCAAAGACACGACCTACTGTTAAAAAAAAAACCCACTCTTTTCACAATTTGGTGTTTGTAAGGAGACTCAGAGTTGCTTGGTATTTAACTGTCGAATTTCAGTGGTATCTATCTTGTCACCTAAGAAAGCAAAACAGTCCCACAACTTCAAAACATTCCTTTAATTTGAAAAATAATATGACACTGTACCTTTCTTTAAAATATATGGCTCCCAGCTCCACTGAACAGCTTCTTGTCTGTAAATTCAGCCGTTAGGTGGAGCTCTGCACTGGTCCACGTCAGAGGGCTTCCCTTTACGTCTATCTGTGATCAGCACACGGTCAGTGTAAACATTTGAGGACATCCTGCACACACCAGCTGCCTCGTACACGTTCACGTGCCTCTGATGTCACAAACAGACACACGCAGTACGCATGTATGTGAGTGTGTTCATCTGTACATTACAGGAAGTGATATGACATTTATGATGTATCACATATATCATAAATGTCGAGTATGAGAATAAACTGATTTTGAGAAAACAGCCTTTAAAGGTATGTAGGGAAAAATCCCATAGCCTGCATTTTTAGACCAAAGATGATGAATACAGCCAAACTTTTTAATTATAAAATGTCCCTGGGTGATCACTTACATTAAAGGATAAGTTCACCCAAATGTTAAATACAGTCAGGATCTGCTTATCATGCTGACAGAAAGAAGTCAGGTGAAGTTTTGTAGTCCGCAAAACGTTTCTGGATCTTCAAAGCCAAACAGTTGCTGCGTTCTCTTAAACCAACCTCAGTAGATGGGACTTGTTTTAAAACGTAAAGAAACAACTGAAGAAAGAAAAAACATAAAATGGCTTCATAAGGCTTGCTCAACGTAATCCAAGTCTCCGGAAGATGATATTTACACCCTCGATTAGCCGTCTAGCTCGTGCACCCACTTTAGACGGGCTCTGTACTAACTCTTTTAGCTTAGCAGCTAACCAGTGAACATTTTGTCTTAAAGAAACATTTTTGAAAATCAATTTGTAGTCTTGCAGCTCTTGGCGGCTTTTATATTTTTACATTTTAAAACAAGTCCCCGACTTCTTCTTCTCCAGTTGTACAGGAGAAATGCTGCAACTCTGTTTCGCTGCGAAGCCCCAGAAATATTTTGTGGACCGCAAAACCTCACCTGACCTATTTCATCTGCACGAGGCTGAGCAGATGACGACAGGGATTTTTTTTTTATTTCTTGTGAACTTTTCCCTTTAAGAGAATGATTTATGTCTGCTGCAAGTCTTCTGGTATTTTATGTTTAAATATGCAAATGACGATATATTATTAAATGTTTCTGCGTCATTTGCGTAGATGTCCAGAACAGAAATGTGAACTCTCGGATGCCCCCTATGTGCCCTTCCTTCACTTTAAATATACCATGAATTTTTCAGCACAGGTGCCCCCTTTTTATCTTTTAGCCCCGGCCCCTCAAACAGTCAGCCACTGTGTATCTCTTTGTCAATAACTGACTGAATAGCCACCTTGATGCTCTGATAGAAGTTGGGTATGGAAGCAAAATAGCCCAAAAATCTCATAAACCGTCCAGTGCATGATAAAATAGTGTTGTCGCCTTGCAGTGTCTTACCTCCAGCACCCTTAAAGACACATCCCAGGCACACTGGGTCATTCCCTTCCTGATGTAAACCCTGAAATGTGTCATTAGCATTTGAGTAATCACATGTAACACCTCCTCTAACATGCTCTCCCTGATAACAAAGCTGAACGTGTGACCTTGACTCCCAACAGCAAAAGAAAAAGTGCAGAATTAAACGCAGTTCTGCTTTTAAGCAAATGCAATCATCATGCAATCATCATGCAATCATCATGCACTCGCTGGTATCTTGTCGTCGACGGTGCTTATGCGGTCCCTGCTGTTTGCCTGACAGCGTGGCTGCAGGCTGATACAAGAGAGATCAGAGACGGAGGCCCATTCAGCTGCGGGGCCCTAAAAACGTGAGTAATGGGCCCCCGAAATGAGGGGATCATCATTCCTGTGTGATCGTCTTGAATTTGATTAACAATAGGAGGAGGAGGAGGGGGGGGAGCGGGCCATTGATCAGCGCAACGATCCTGAGAATTTGATCCCTTTTGTTGGGGCTGATTGATTGGAGATCATCTCGGATTCATTATTCCAAGGGAGGAATAAACACGCCGTGCCGATTTTCGGTGTTAACTCTGAGTCACTGTGCAAACTAACGCAGGAGGGGGGGGACGGGACACACGATGGTGGTAAATGTGCGCATTAACAAGCAGCTTTTGAAAACGCGCTTCATTTGCGTCACGGCCTCGGCTCTTCGTTTGCTCTCCTGCCGCTGGCCTCATGCTGATAACATACAGCCCGGCCCAGAAACATCATAACTGTATTTGGCGGCCAGGTTAACTGTCATGTAACGACTCTAATCATGCAGTGTGGAGGAAACAAGCGTCGCGCGTCACATCCAAGATTTAACACGTCATGGTTAGAGTCAAGTTATTGCATCCAAACAGTCGTCAGTGACACGTACCTGCATTTGATCATGGGTCTATCGATTCAGTGGCGCAGACAGCGTCCATATTCTGTATTTATAGTGTCAAACGGGTATTTTCACACACTGTTTTAGAGGCTGGTAGTTTCTATGGCGACTCCCGTCATTTATCACCATTTTAAATGATCTTTAAACAGCCTGCATCAAAGAAAACCCTCCAGTTGTGCACAAACACGTCTCTGCGCCCCTGATAAAACCTGACCTCCCTGACCTACTGTAGGCTGCACATACAAATTAAAGGAAATTAGTCATTTATTTACTTTCTTGTAGCTGACTCCCGGATCATTTTCGCCTTCCCTTTGTGTTGTTTTCCCCCACCATCATCAATCACGGCCCAATCATCTCCCTGTGTTAGCTGAATACAGGCACAGCCTGCCATCAAAGGCAGCGGGTCCTCCTTATCACCCGCCGCCCCACAGGTGTAGAGCTCAGTCCACTCTCA